>JASANC010000226.1:0-51100 GCA_030248135.1 Theristus sp. LFF4_11 | reverse complement strand
AACATACAACGTCCCGTTTTGAATCGTCTGCATACAGTCAGCTCAATCTAATTTTTCAGTATCGTGGATTTATTCCAACGTGTCCGGACTAACGTGACGTCATTTTATTTAAAAACGCCCGTTTGTAAAAGTACAGGCACTAAAATTTCAGTTTGGTGTGACTGATTCGACACCATTTGTTTACGGGACGAAATCGGCTAAACGTAAAGTCTGGTTTGCTGAAAACGGCAAGCGCATGTTTTGTGGCACATGACGTCATTTCAGTGGGACACGTTTAAAAAAAATAGGACATACTATGTTGGTTTTCTCTTGTATTCCTGCCAGTATGCAGCGAGTTCAGACGGTTGTAATTGTGTGTGTTTTGTCTTGATACGGGATTGTTGGCTATGATTGGCAACTAAATTAAAAAAAATGTGCCGTTTTTGTGAACGTTTGCCAATCTAATGTCGCCAGTTTTCGCGTCTGGTTCTGTGCTTCATTTTTTGTTTTTCTTTACTAATTTATAATTTACAAAATTAAAAACGTCATGCTCATGACCGCGAATGAATTGTGAACATTGGGTTTTGCTAAATCTGCTCAGGCCTCAGGCTGGTTCTGTGTTTTTGTGGCGCGTTAGCAGTGTTTTCGCTGTCGTCATAGTAAAAAAATAGCGGTGGCACTGTCACCTCACGTGTCGCCTTTGTCCCCTCCGTTTCGAAAAACACAAACGCGCATTGACCGCTTCACTGTGGTTCGGTGTCTCTTTATGAAAGAAACTTTGAATGTTACTTCCATGTACAGTGTTTTTATCTTCTTATTTCTATATGTGAAATTTCATTAATCGCGGCTTTGGTTTGTTTTGTTCGCTGCAGAGTGCCGATCTAGATTGATTTTTTAAAAATTATCAACTGCTGGTGTTCATATGAGATGCAGGCTTCCCAATAATTTTGCTGTTCATGTTCAAATAAATAGTAATGCATTCGGTATGGATTTGTGAACGTTTTTTGCCATCGTTTTCAACTCACAATTGAATTTAGTTTACAGCTACCTACTCCTGGACTTTATGGGCCCAGCGATATCTATGCTAAAATCGTTGCATGTATAAATCATTCGATTAGCTCAAAACAAAGTGTAGATCTAGCTATTGTAGTTTATTTAGAGCTTGCATCAAGCGTCAAAATTAACAGCTCACACGTTTTGACTTCTGTTTTGTTATTCTGTTCATTCACTGTTAGTTTTTTGTCTTGTGCCAATTTTTGAGACCGTGAAATTGTGAGTTTTCTTTGCCCAGCATGCAAAGCACGTGATGGTAGAACAGATCTTGCAACGGTTTCATGACTACTTGTAACGTATTTATTTGGTCCGTGCAAATTCGAGTGAATACAGGACACACCTGGTGAACAATAAAATGAGAAAAAACTGTTCGGCCGTTTCGCAGGTTTCGTTACAAGACACAACGTCGTTCACAAGTGCGTGACGATCATTTGGTAGTGCTGCGGCGCGCGCGTGAGTGCCGGTGGTGCTTGTTTGTAGCTGGGCAGTGCTGCGTCAGGCACCGCCGTGAACGTGAATCGTTGCACGAGACTGACCAGAATCAGGAACAGCTCTGCGCGCGCCAGACTTTCGCCGAGACACTGCCGTTTGCCGACACTGAACGCGCACACCTGCTCGCAGTGGATGAATGCTGGAGGGCTGCTGCTGAAATGTATGACCTTAGATGCATGCGATCAGGCAAATGCTGGCGAATGATGCTGTCACTGTTGCGTTGTGGGTTGTTTTCGCTCTGCTGTCTGCAACTACAAACGCGGATGCCGACGTGTGAAGGAGATCGGTTTCATTTCATGGTTGAAGCGGCGATTTATAAAATGAACCTGGCGACTTCCAACTGGGGCTTGGGTCAGTTCACTCAATAACTTCGAATTAACCGCGCGTCATGCATGACACTGCTTTTTAGCCGATATGCACGCATGATATGAGTCGCAGAAACCCATAAGAAACGATGATACCTGTCGTCAATGAAGCGCTCCGGCTTGAACTCGTCCGGATTCGCAAACAAGCGTTCGTCCATGAGCACCGCCGAGATCTGCGGCAGCACGCACGTGCCTGCGGGCAGTCGGTGGCCTGCGAGCGTCGTCGGCTGCGTCGTCGACCGAAAGACGTTCACTGGCACCAGGTTCGCACAACGCTGCGTCTCCTGAACGCACCGGGAACAAACCATGAACACGCGAAACTGGCGTCTGCAGTGGAACATTTTCACTCAAACGCTGCCTATTTAGTTTTTGTTTTCACTCAAACACGGTTCACGGTAGAGGTTGCACGGTTCGACTCTCAGTCATGAGTGTTTTTTATTTTTTTTCAAACCTTCAAATCCATCCTCAACTAATTGTGGCATTTGAGTGAAAAAATTTCAACAGCAGACGCTGCATTTCGTCTGCCCGTGATTCTTCACCAATACGAGCACCAGTTTTGACAAATTGGATGCGAGCACAAATTCTGTGACACAGTGCACGAGATGTGCTGGTGGATACACATCTCACTTGAATGACGGCGCAGGCGTACGGCAGCCGCGAGCGGTCGGCCATTGCTGGCGCCTCGTTGGCCAGGTTCGTCTGTATTTCGTGTTGCATTCGCTGTTGCGCGTGCGGGTGGTGCAACAGATAGAGCAGTGCCCATCGCAGCGTCGTCACCGTCGTCTCCATGCCAGCGATCCACAGATCCGAGAACACTTGACTCAGCTGGTATTCACTCAACAAGAACATTGAACTCGCAGTTTTTTGGTGCTCAAGGCTTATTCTTAGGGCAGTGCTCGCTGTTACGAGACAGTCTTCAGATTATGAGACTTATTTTGTCGACGTTTTTACGCAAAAAAAGAATGTTGCTCACACACTCACGTGTAGTGTCCCGGACTTCCGTTGGCCTCAATTCGCTTGTGTTGCTCAATCAAATAGGCATCAATCAAATTTGTCGGTTCCTCGTCGAAGTGCAAATTTCGTTTGTTGATCGCGATTTCGTTGGCCGAGTACTCGTTTATTTTGGCGACGTTTTGCTGTAATATTCAACGGTTTTCCAGATTCCAAAAAAATAGTGGAACATATCGTGCGAAACAATGACACGAAATATTGCGCAATGTCCAGCCGGACTAACTTGCAGTTTGCTCAAGCCGAACCGTCCGAAGAACGGCAAGTACGCCAACGTTGGCAGCATGTCGTACGCACGCACCAGCGGGTGCACGATCAGTCGGAAGTTCTCCTCCAAGAGATGCTTCAGTTGTTTGAATCGAGCGACGTCGCTGTTGAACGTCCGCCCAACCAGCAGCACATTGACGATGTTGGCCACTGTGAGCTCAATCGAGTCCGACGGGTCAATGGGCGAGCCCGATTCTGCCGCTTGCTGAAAACGCATGTCACACCAACTGCTCAGTCACGGATTTCAGTGATATCAGTCACTCGCTGATTTTTTCCACTAATTTTTTTCTTTCATGCAGTTTAACTCGATAACATATGCAACTAGCTGATTGGTGGCTGCAGGCATCCTCTGCATGAATGGCTGAGTTCGCCGTTTGGTTTGCACAGAATGCATGCATCACGTGACCACACCAACCAATCAGCCAGTTGGATATGTTATAGAGTTAGACTGTAGTTCGTCAACATACTCTTTACCTCCACTGAACAATGGGTAAAAAACAAGAACACTACAGTGGAGACGAAAGAACAGAATATGTTCATGTAAAAACCGATTTCATTAAAAAAAACAAACAAAAAACTGGGGAACCGTCGCAGCAACCGTACCGCCGTAGCATCGCCAGACGTTTTCTCCTCAGCTTTACAGTTTTTTTAAAACTTTTTTAAAAAAAACAACCACTTGGTGTTTGGTGTCAACTGCCATTCGTTGACCGACCTTAAAATCGGCGAGCAACTGTTCGCAGGCGTGCAGTATTTGCTGCTCCATTTCGTTTCGTCCGAACCCAAAGTCACGCAAATGGTGCAGCGCGAATCGTCGTTGATCTCGCCAAAGCGCGCCGTCACTTTGAATGAGTCCACAATTCCCGCCAAAGACCGCGTCAAACAAGGGAGGACGGTAGCGGCCTGCGTAAACTTCCCCTGAAAACAGGACACATTGGAATGGTATGCCAGGTTGGATATCATCAAAATCACTTGTTTGATACTTCTTTTCAGTGGAAAAACACAAACACAGTGGCAGCAACAACGTCAGCTCGTTGCACAAAGTGCACTGGAACGGCACACAAATTCATGGTGTGAACAATATGGCCAACCATGTTGGTAAAAACACTTAAGGGGCAATCATGAAACACGTTTTAATGACCGCGTAGCTATGCTTTAACACAGCTACGCTTCACCAAATACTGCTTCATGAACGCAGCTTTAATGTTCCGAAACCGAATAACTTTTCGTATGACGAGAAGCGGTGACTGACCGTGTTTCACAATGGACTCGCGCATCACTTCGTAGTCGGCGATCACCACCACCCGCTGCGGGAAGTACAGCGTGAACACAGGGCCGTACTGTCTGGCGAACTCAATGAACGACTTTGTGATGTCCGTGAAGTCGATCTGGTGAAAGTTGCCGATCAACGGCAGAGGGCGGGGCCCGGGCGGATAGACGGTGTTGTTGTTGGCAACGTGCCTTTTGTAAACTGCGTACGATAGCAAAACCCCGAGTAACAACAAAAACACGTACATTTCAGCTGATCTTGTCCGTTTGGGTCCACTTTCGAACGCGTGTGAAATTATTCACTGCCGTTTTAGTCAGTGAACGAAATGAAATTTTATTTACGAACTTTTAATTTGACTGATACTTTTGCAGTCACTGATGGCACCACATCACACAGAAACAGACTGGTTTTTCACCTTCTCTGTGCTCCGTAAACACAACTGTCATTGCTAATCAGCCAAATATGACCAAATACAAATATGACCAAACAACCTTATCACACAGAATACCACTCTGTATGATAAGGTTGTTTTCCGTGAGGCTATCATGCAATAATGGTCAACACACGCACACCATGCTCGAGGCATTTTTGATCAAATAAATTAAAAGGTAAAAATCAAATTTACACTGATCAACCAGGTCAATATGAAATTCCATCAGTGAGAACATGTCAGTTTCGAGATGTACAGTTCACAAGTGCGTCACGATCATTTGGTAGTGCTGCGGCGCGCGTGTGAGTGCCGGTGGTGCTTGTTTGTAGCGGGGGGGTACAATTCCGGCCCGCTAATTCCGGCCTGAAGAATTCCGGCCCGAAGAATTCCGGCCCGGATATTTCCGGCCCGGAGAATTTTCGCCAGCACGAACAATATTAAACCACCGAAGTGATTTTGGTAATGAAATAACAAAATAAAAATGTCGATGTTCAGATGTTACAGTGTATTTTCAATGATGTTCGTCCTGTTTGCTTTTTTGGAAAGTGAAACCTTTTGAAAAAAAAGAAACTACAATTAAATTTTTAAAATTTTTTATCATGAACAGAATTTGTGACCCTTTTACCGTATCAAAAAGGCTTGGCTTAGGATTAGGAACCTACAAGTCACTGCAAGCAAGTTCTAAACAAAAATAAAAAATCACTTAAGAATTTATTTACCAAAAATCACTTCGTGTGGTTTAATATTGTTCTTGCTGGCGAAAATTCTCCGGGCCGGAATTCTCCGGGCCGGAATTCTCCGGGCCGGAATTCTTCGGGCCTGAATGAGCGGGCCGGAATTCTACGGGCCGGAATTTCGCGGGCCGGAATAGTACACGAGCCGAATAAATCAGCGACGGTATCATCGTCGAAGGTGTTCTTAATTTATTCACTTTCTCATGTTATGAAAATCAAAAAAAACATTAAAAATGTCCACAAAGAACGTTTTCCAAGTATTACAAACTGAAAACATTATCGCTCTCCCAATGTGCAAGAAGAACAAAGGTGAAATTAAGCTGGAACGACAGACAGCTGAAAGTTTTGCAAATTACGAAACGGTGATCTAGAGTAAAGGCAAACTTGCTCGGTGCACTTGCGTTCAAATGTGCAAACAAACACCAGACATTTTTCATACGAACATACATATAGTCCAGAAAGCTAGAAAATTAGAAACGGCAAGCATGATATGGTGAAGAACGAAATGTAATTTCTGAAACGCATACAGAAACTGTCAAGCCAACGTGCGTGTGTGTCGGTTGGCAAGAATATCACATTGGTATCATGATGAAATAGCACAAACAACAGCAGATTGATGGTCAAAGGTCAACATAATACAAACACAAATTACTGACGGAAAGTAATGTGAAAACCAACACGTCAAATGGCATCAAACGAAAAAACATCACAACATTTGTGCAAAATGGCCACAAAATCGGACACTTTGGCAAATCGTGTCAATTCAGAGTCAGAATAAGTTATCGCAGACGCAAGTTAGTTTTCTTGAACTAAAAAGTAAAGCAGTTTTTGGCTCTGACACTCCTTGCTTTGCTTTGCTCAACGCACCAGTCAGAGGAAATTTGAACCGTTGTACCAAGCAATGCAGTTGCAGTTTGAAACCCTTTTCAAGCAGAAAAGAATGGAGTGTTAGAACCAGAATGGCCCGGAATGAAATATAAAAAAATTAAATGCCACAAAAACAATTACCACATGAAATAAAGTAAAAGAATTATTGCAACCGCAGAAAGCCTATATTGAGACATAAAAATAGTGCGTGAGGAAAACCAGAAGTGACAAACGACACAGACTGTTGCGCAGGCGCAGCAAATATCTCAGCCTGTCAGGGCCAGCCATGTTCAACCGATACACAACACAATTTCAACTACACAAACAAAAACTAAACTCAAACTAAAACTGCCTAGCGGCGGCATTCATGCAGCAGTGTTTGATGACGCGAGGCTGTGTTCAAACCTGGCAACGCGATCACGAACGATAATGCTAATTCATGAATAATAACTAGTGCTTCATGAATGCCCGTTTGCATAATCACTCCTTAGCAGTGCCTCTGTAGTAGTCAGCGAGCACTTGCCACGCCGACGGCGCCATGAATCCGTCCGGCGGCGTCTCGCCGTTGCGAGCGAACGCGCGCATTCGTGTGCCGCTGATGAAATCGAACTCGTGCGCACGCGACTCATCAAAGAAGTTCATTCGTTTCGCGCGCTTGTCGTAGGCGGCCACGCGGAACGGGATGATCTCGAGATGCGGCAGGTTCGGTGCCATCGAGAGCACCTGTGTGTGTGTCGTTGTTCATTCGTAAAAAGCAACTGTGTTCGGCTGAATGGTGAACATTTGCTGAAATCACATCAAATCGTTCAAATCGATAACCTCTAGCAAATCGTTCACCACCCTGGTGTGGAGTATGATTCTGGCCACCAATAGGACTACCAATTGGAAAACTGCACACCACAGTGATGGCGTGCGTGCGCACTCTACTGAAGCACCGTACTGACTTTGCTGCCGTGCGTCGGCTCATAGAGGAAATCTTTGGTGTCCGGGTGTTGTATGCCTGCGGGGTCGCGTCCAACGATGTAGAACTGAACGCCGGCGGCGGTGCGTGCGCGCGCGTGCCACTGCACCTCCGTCGGGCCCGCGTACAACATCGGAGACGGAAATATGGCAAGCACCGTCCACGCCCGGTCCAGCACACCTTCCTGCAAACCGACAACGTTTTTATCTGTTTTCTTCATTCATTCATTCATTCATTCATTCATTCATTCATTCATTCATTCAGTTCTTCATAATGTTTTTCAGTCTCAGTAAACAGGTAGTTTTTAACAACGGTCAATCAAAAAGCAACCGCATTCGTGGATCTGACGGACCTCCAGAACAGCATGATGCTGACGAATGCGCACCGACAGAGGGACGTCGTCGTCTTTTGTCCAACCGCCTGGGCAAAACGAAAACAGGTTTAGTTTCGAAAAGCTTGTGGTGAAGCACATGGTGAAGAACCAATCAGCACGAAAAAAACTACTTCAGCCAGCCGAAACTGAAAACGCAACAATTCTACTGTTCGCACCAAGCGGATGCAGCAGGAGCACCGGCCGTTTGTAGCCGCGATCCAGCAGTTTCTGTCGTGTGTCCTGCATCAGCAGCGCGTGCCCGTTGTGGATCGGGTTGCGAAGCTGCAAGCAGCGAACAAACGATACGAAAGAGCGCCAGTCAATGGAAAAGTGACATGCATACGCAGCTAATTTTTACTAAAAGAAGTTCAGTACAAAAAACCTTTTTAAAAGGGCTGAACAAGCGCACAATTCACCTGAAAAACGAAGACAGCATCGGCATCGAGTTCAGTGAGTCGCTGACGTAGCTCCAGTGGAGACAGGCGATACTCGTCTAAGCCGTCGTTGCACTTGAAATCATCAAACACCTGCACAACAACGCTGGCGTTCGATCACTCAAGAATCAGAGAACAAACAACAGAAAGCAAATTGCGTTTCACACAAAAACTGATTTTTAATTGGGCATTTTATTGACAGTGAAAACATGCGTCGCCGAACACTAGATGCCACGTTTGCGTGCGCAACAACAAAAACGACAGAGCTTGAGAGCAGCAACCTTGAGATCGCCGCCAAGCAGCCAATCGCCAGCGTGCATGATCGCGTTTATGGTCGGGTGCCTTTGGTCAACGATTGCGAACTGTCGCGCAACGCGCTCCTCCTTGCGATGTGCGTAGAATTCCGGCTCCGACAGAATGGCAACCACACGACCGTCGTAGCGCAGTGCAATCTCGCGTTGTTCTGCAACACCATTCAGTACAGACTCATCCCGCTTTTGCTTGAAAACCCCGCCGTACCACGGTCAACAAGCATTGTTCTTATTTGAGAAATACCCACGACAATCGCCAACTGCAGACGGTTGCTGCGAATTTGGCTCTTATCATATCACCGGTGCCGGCATTGCGAAACCAATGAATTTGTTCGATTCAATCAAACTTGCAGAATGCCTTGACTGCAGCACAGTTTCCTAAGCAATCACCAGCAGCACTGAGCACCGCCACCGAGTGTCGCACCTTGCAATCGTTCTTTGTCATCCGTGCTGAGTGGCAGCACGATCGCAACGGACTGATTGATCTGCGACTCGTAGATCGCGTCGTCGTCCGTGGTAGCCGGCGGCGCCTCGCCCGGCGACGTACACGTCTGCTTCAGGTCGAGTATCTGACCGAAGTGCAAACACTGCAGGTACTGACGCTCACGCATGAAGCCAGCCAATGGCGTCGCCCAGCCCTCGGCTAGCACCTGCAACACAAGTACACGCACATCCGCATGATGAATGATGATGACTGGTGCAACGAGTTCGACGCAGCCAATCAGCATACCAGATTCAAATGCCAGAATACACAAAGTAGCATACAAGTTACAGTCTGACTGTGATCGCTTTTGATTATTAGCGACATGCACAGACGGGCTGAGGCGAGTACAGCGCACCTGCATCCACTGTCGATCGAGCTGCGTGATGCAGAGTGACGGCAGCGTGTGTGCGTGCGCCCGCAGAGCGCTGCGCTCGTTGGCGCACACGAACAGCTCGCGCACGGGCGCGCCGCACAGTTTGTGCACCGCTTTCATCGGCAGGACACGCTGCGACAACAAACAGCGTCGTGAATACATGGCCAGCACCATTGGTCAAACAGTGGGCCGAATTCAGCACACTCAATGATTGGTGGCATTGTTCTCTGTGTGGCATCTCATAGTGAAAAACGTTGCACATCAGCAATAGTGCAGAGCGCTTGTAAGTATTCAATCAATAAAACGAAACATCACGCGAGCGCACTTCGTTGTACAACACTTCGAGCACTTGCTGTACGCACTGCGCCACCGACGTTTGCTCCGTGTGCAGCACAATGTCCGGCCGCTCGGGCCGCTCGTAGGCGCTGTCGATGCCCGTGAATCCCTTGATCTTGCCGGCGCGCGCCTTCTGGTAGAGACCTGTGGTGCGCAAGACACAACGTGCAGCACGGCAATGTGGGACGACGCAAACAAAGTGCACAGAGTCACGCGACAACCCCCAAACAATAAACGTTGCTCTTGTGTGACCGTTGTCACCCTCGTGGCCTGGCGGTAGAGCGTTAGACTCGTTTTCTGTGCGCTCGGGGATCACGCCCCGCCGAGGGGTGTATAGGCACAAGGACAAAGAAAACTCGATGGGCGCCCTACTCGACGGTGTTCTGTACGCTTCTCTGGGTTAGCCCTGGCAAAAAACATCGCCTAAAATTCCAACAAAAACAGAAAAAACCTTTGGTGTCGCGCTGTTCACAGACGGCCAACGGCGTGTCAACGAACACTTCGATGAACTTCAGCGCGGCCTCCTCGTGGACACGCCGCGCGTTCGCACGATCCTGCAGCTCATCATCATCACATTCACGTTCATGACGAATCCAGTTGCGAAAACAAGCCCGCTTCTGCACAACACCTCACCAACCTTTGCGTATGGCGCAATGAAGGATGCGAGACAGACAACGCCCATGTCGGCGAACAGCTTGGCCACCTCGGCCACCCTGCGAATGTTCTCCTCGCGATCAGCGGGCGAGAATCCCAGGTTCGCGCAAACCTTCGTATTATCGACCGTAATAGCACAATTATGCAACAAAAGAAACGATTCAAAATTGCGCGACCACACAATCACTCGTGAAAACCAGCCGCGTTTTCAACACAAAACGTCAGCCACGCTCACCCCGTGGCGCATGTTGTCGCCGTCGAGTCCGTACGCGGGAATACCGAGATCGTTCAGTGTCGCCTCGATCGCGAATGCGACCGTCGTTTTGCCGGCGCCGCTCAAGCCTGAATTGGGGTGCATACTTTTGTGGAAGAGGCAAACAGGTTGGTTTTGCACTGTCCAATATGGTGCCACACGACACGGAATGGATGGAATTCACAAACGAAAAAAACACCACACCAAAAAGCAACCACACGAACCCGTGAACCATATTGTGCAGCCGCGGAATCCTTCGTGCTGGCCGAGTATGCGGCCTCGCTGGTCGCGGGTCACGTGGTGATCTTGATAGGTGACGTTCGTGGCACGGTGCAGTGTCTGCAATGATAATGAGGAAAGCGTGCAAGAAACGGCTGTTTGCTGTCTTTGGTGGCTAAAAGTCCCCGGCCCACCACACCTGCGACGAGATTGGGACACTGTCACCCGGAGTAAAACGGGACGATCGGCTATTCGGTTGATTTGAGACGTTCTCGTTGCGCTTCACCATTTTCTGTTTGTTAGACGTGAATTGAAAAGCTGCGAATTTGTCGTTGTTTACAAACACACAAGATGCATAAGCTGGTTGTGCTGTGCCTGAATAAATTACACGACGGTAGTAATTTATAAAATAAACACGCACGGAAGTTTGAACACCCACGACACACACACAACAGTGGAAATCTTTCTGTTTTTGCTGAAAAACAATTGAGAAACAAAACAATCGCGCGTTTGTGTTGCACTGGCTAATATTTATGAAACACTGACAACGCTTGTGTTACACCACATGCATCTGTGTATCACGTGAAAATAAAACATGCAATTTCAAAAAACAAGAAACCACGGAGCGAAAACTCGCAAGCAAAATTTGTTATTAAAAATTGTTCAGCGCTGGATGATTTTATTCAAAAAATAATAACGCAAGACGTTTTCAGCTTTTTTCAAGCTCTAGCAACTGTTTTCGGGGACTCCGCGTTAGCAGAACGACATTGGAAAACCAGTTTCTAGTTGATAACAAATTAGCAAAAAAATTGACAGTCTGTCTGACTGACTGTGATATACCACCCACCAACAAGCAGCATATGGTCGTGAACAAACGGTTAAATGATGTCAATGTCCTAATGAACAAAATAAAAAAACAAAACAGGTTCATGCGTTCACAATAAACGACTGGCGGCTGTCGAATGGATTGTCAAACTGAAACTGAAACCAAGGCCACAAACAGATGCGCCAAATGATACGCAATGTCTCTGTAACAACTGAATACAGTGCAGCGCCTGGTTGGGTTGGCAACAAGCGCAGTGAAACTGAAAGCTGCGGCTGTCATCAACGGCTAATCTGGCATTGCGCTCTGCAGCTGCATCTGTGTGTTATGCCGGAGCTGGTTGGTGTTTGTGTCAGTCGGTTGAGGGCTAATTCCGCATTCAGCATGCATTTGATTGGAGCCACGAAACAGCCCACAGATGCTACAACACATGAATGACAAAAAAATGACATGCTGACATGAAAGAAATTTTGAACTGTACAAAAGTTGCCTTCACAGCTGAAATGTGTTGACCAGGGCTCGTGTACTATTCCGGCCCGTAGAATTCCGGCCCGAAGAATTCCGGCCCGGAGAATTTTCGCCAGCAAGAACAATATTAAACCACACGAAGTGATTTTTGGTAAATAAATTGTGAATAAATAAATTCATGCAGCCGTGCAGAACTATACCTGAGGTTTGTAGTTTTTGTTCCAGCAAGTTGAACATGACGACTTGACTTGAGCTTCTGCACTAGTGCCTCCCCCCTCGAAATTTGCTTACATTGTATACCCTACATTCTTAAGTGATTTTTTATTTTTGTTCAGAACTTGCTTGCAGTGACTTGTTGTAGGTTCCTAATCCTAAGCCAAGCCTTTTTGATAAGGTAAAATGGTCACAAAGTTCATCATGATTAAAAAAAATTAAAAATTTATTGTAGTGTAGTTTCTTTTTTCCAAAAGGTTTCTCTTTTCAAAAAAGCAAACAGAACGAAGTAACGAACATCATTGAAAATACACTGTAACATGTGAACATCGATATTTTTATTTTATTATTTTATCACCAAAATCACTTCGTGTGGTTTAATATTGTTCGAGCTGGCGAAAATTCTCCGGGCCGGAATTCTTCGGGCCGGAATGAGCGGGCCGGAATTCTTCAGGCCGGAATTAGCGGGCCGGAATTGTACCCCCCCCCCCACCGTTGGGTGCCTTGCGGACAAAAGACCGCACGTGCCAAAAGACCGCAGATTTGAGATTTTTTTGTGACCAAAAGACCGCAGATGCTATCAAACCAAAATACCGCACGTGCCAAAAGACCGCACCAAAATCAGTCACTGCGTACGTGATTATGATATGTTATTTTATGTTTATTTTGTCTTCCTATCCTTTTTTATTCTGCAAAAATCATTGATTGAGCCGTCGATCCTTAAAATCGGTTGAGCACAGAGCCGGCAAAGTCGCGTGACAGGTCGGCGCACAAGACACATGTCGTGACGCACAAACAGCGAACACATAACGTCGTGAATCACGATTTCCTTGGTCGATTTTGGCAATCCATGGCTCAATCAAATCATCAGAGCACCCGGAACATGATGACATGTCGTTTATAGTTGGTTTTTGTTCTATTAAACATCGGTTGGCGCGCAATAAATAAAATGTGAAAAACGATTTTATTGTGATTTTGGATTTTTTTTGGTTTCAAAAAAATGATCGGAACCAACCCAAACAACACATCATCGTGTTTCCGGTGTTCTGCTGAATTGATTGAGCTGTCGTTCGTCGAAATTGGTCAAGCACAGCGCCGGCAGTGCTGCGTGACAGGTCGGCGCGCGCGACACACACGGTAAAACGAACAGATTGTCAACAGAAAACGTCGCCCAGCTCGCGATTCCCCCAGCCAATTTTCATGATCCATGACTCAATCAACTCAGCAGAGCAGCGGAAACACGTTGATATGTCGTTTGTTGTTGGTTGTTGTTTTATTCAGCATCGGTTGCTTTGCAATAAAAAGTGTGAAAAACGACAAAACACAAATTTATGGTGACTTTGGATTTTTTGGTTTTAAAAAATGATCGGAACAAACCACAAACAACACATCATCGTGTTGCCGGTGTTCTGCTGAATTGATTGAGCTGTCGTTCGTCGATATCGGTCAAGCACAGCACCGGCAGTGCTGCGTGACAGGTCGGCGCGCGCGACACACACGGTGAAACGTACTAACAGCCAACACATAACGTCGCCCAGATCACGATTTCCTCGGCCGATTTCGACGATCGACGGCTCAATCATCTCAGCAGAACATCCGGAACACGTTGATATATAGTTTGTGGTTAGTTGTTGTTTTGTTCAGCATCGGTTGCTTTGCAATAAAAAAGTGTGAAAACGACAAAACACAAATTTATGGTGATTTTGGATTTTTTGGTTTTTGAAAAAAATGATCGGAACCAACCGCAAACGACACATCATCGTGTTGGCGGTGTTCTGCTGAATTGATTGAGCTGTCGTTCGTCGAAATCGGTTAAGCACAGAGCCGGCATTGATGCGTGACAGGTCGGCGCGCGCGACACACACGGTGAAACGTACTAACAGCCAACACATAACGTTGCCCAGATCACGATTTCCTCGGCCGATTTCGACGATCGACTGCTCAATCATCTCAGCAGAACATCCGGAACACGTTGATGTGTAGTTTGTGGTTAGTTGTTGTTTTATTCAGCATCGGTTCCTTCGCAATAAAAAAAGTGTGAAAAACGACAAAACACAAATTTATGGTGACTTTGGATTTTTTGGTTTTTAAAAAATGATTGGAAGCAACCGCAAACGACACATCATCGTGTTTCCGGTGTTCTGCTGAATTGATTGAGCTGTCGTTCGTCGAAATCGGTCAAGCACAGCGCCGGCAGTGCTGCGTGACAGGTCGGCGCGCGCGACACACGGTCAAACACGCAGATTGTCAACAGAAAACGTCGCCCAGCTCGCGATTCCCCCAGCCAATTTTCATGATCCATGACTCAATCAACTCAGCAGAGCAGCAGGAACACGTTGATATGTCGTTTGTTGTTGGTTGTTGTTTTATTCAGCATCGGTTGCTTTGCAATAAAAAAGTGTGAAAACGACAAAACACAAATTTATGGTGATTTTGGATTTTTTGGTTTTTGAAAAAAATGATCGGAACCAACCACAAACGACACATCATCGCGTTGCGGGTGTTCTGCTGAGTTGATTGAGCCGTAGTTCGTTGAAATCGGTTGAGCACAGCGCCGTTAGAGTCGCATGACAGGTCGGTACACAAAACAAACAAGGTGAAACACGCAGACTGCCAACAGAAAACGTCGCCCAGCTCACGATTCCCCCAACCAATTTTGATAATCCATGACAAATTATCAAACAAAAGTGAGTTTTGAAGGCTGCGTCCACAATCATTTTTACTATTTGGCCGTGTTCCAAATCTGCTCAACCCCGAAAATGCCATTTGGCCGTGTTCCAAATCCACTGAACCAAGAAAAAAAACATTTTTGTTGCGTAAAAGTGAAACTCGAACAATTAACAAACGAAAACAACACAATTTATCACAAGAAATAATACGAATGTTGCTTGATTCAATTGTAAAATCGAAATAGAATCAGCGGAACCGACTTTCTAAGTGCTCGTGCGGTCTTTTGGCACGTGCGGTCTTTTGGTTCCACACCAATCTGCGGTATTTTGGTCTTGCGGTCTTTTGGCACGTGCGGTCTTTTGGTACGTGCGGTCTTTTGTCTATGATTCCGTTGGGTTGGGTACAAGGAAAGATAAAAACCACGTAAAACGGTTCGTTTACATTTGTTAACAAAGGTCACCATCCCACCACGAACCATTTTGACGCGTTTGCGCTGCACGGCGAACGGCGGCGGCACGAGCACCGACAGGCGATCGTTGTTCTCGTGGTTGTCGTTTGCGTCGACATTGTGCGCGGACAGCTCCGGTGCGTTGCTGTTGTTGACGAATGTGCCTGACCAGACATCCGCTGCCGACTGACTTCGACTCATCTCTTTATCAATAAAAAACGGCACAGCAGTTCGACAGAAGTTGTGCAACTTGAGAATGAAATGTTGACGACTGATGAGATGACGCAAGAGAAATCGTTCTGTTCTCTGTTGTAAAAATGCCCGTTGTTTGTGTGCGTCGTGCTGTGCACTGCTACTGGCTGACGGACAGTCGTGTTCGTGATGAAAACTGAGCGCACTGTTAGTCAATGAGAAGTTACTGATTGATTTATTAGTGTTATGGTTGCCGTGCACCACACAGTGGACCTTCAATAAATATATCGTTAAACACAGACCACCCAGCACACCAACCAAACCACCACCACCGTAAAATGCGTGTGCTCAACGAAACACAGAAACGCACAGTTGCACACTTTCGCGCTCTATATCCTGTTTATGCGATAATGCCTGTTTCCAAATGGATACGATTCGAATTTGAACACTGTGAGGTGTGAAACGGGAATGATCCAGCGTGAAAGTGTAACTGACAATTTTTTACACGTGGTGGGGGTAAACAAACAAAAATCGAAATTTAAAAAAGTGATAAAAAAACAAAAATGCCGATTTAAAAAAAATTCGAAAATGTTTCCTCTGATATGTTCTGAAATCTGAACACCTTAATTTTAGCACAATTTTTCGAAAGTTCAACAAACATTTTCTTTGATATTACCCCGTAAAACCGTCAGCAGTCGATTTTGGACCGTTTTACCGACTGATTTTTGGCTTCGACAACATCTGCGATGAAGTTTTTGAGCGTCCTAACGTTTGGCTTACCATTTCCGATGCAGATAAGGTGACGACGATTCGCCTCGCAATCTGAATTTTGAGCGTCCGAGCTGCTCCGTTTGCAAGCGTTGCGTTGGCTGGCTGCGGTTTCGTGTCGTGTGACTCGTGTCGTCGCGACACATCATCAGAATTGATCGAATTTCAAGCCGGTTTGTGTGTTTTCACTTGATCTGGGGACAATTGGTGACGTTTTGGGGGTCAAAACGGTCAAAACACAAGAAGCATGGTAACAATTTGGAAAAGAGGTAAATGGGGTCACACAAACAAAATCTAGAAAGTTCCGCCATACGGGGGTCATTTGAGAGGCGCTTGCACATCAAATGTGGTTCTTCGAACTCCCTGCCTGGTTGATTTGGCACAACTTTAATTTTTGAAATTTAAAAAAAATAAAAAAAAACAAAAATGACGGTTTTTTTTAACAACCCTACACCAGACTCACACTCGCTGCTCTGCCGGCCACATACCCATGATGGCAGCAAAGAAAATGAGGTCAACAAAACAAAATCTGGAAAGTTCCGCCATACGGGAGTCATTCGGGAGGCGCTTGCGCTTCCACATCATTTGAACTCCCTGATTGATCATATTTAGCACAACTTTGATCTTCAAATTTAAGAATTTTTTTTTTAACAAAAACAACCCATGTCGTACGGAAGCAAACCAGTGATGTTGGCGGACGTTGCCCAAACTAACCTGAGCCAAAACGTAATCCTAAAGCCTAATTTTAAGCTGAACATAGTCCTGCCTGACCTGACCTACCTAATCCTTACATAGCGGCCAACTGCCAACAGTAGCGAAAGCGGGACCTCGGGTGAGGGAGGGGTGTTTGCCTAATTTTAGAGGGGGGTGTCAGGTGCCTTCTCTTTCTAAAAAAAATTTATTGCGACACGTTTCCCCTCCCTTCTGGCTTGATTTCCGTGGACCTGGGTAGGGATGGATCCGGCAAATTTGCCGGAATCCGGGCCGGATCCGGCAAAAGCCCATTCCGGCCGGGCCGGATCCGGCAAAAATTGCCGGAATCCGGACCGGAATGGCCTTTTATGTCTAAAAAACCATGTACAGTCGAACGGTTGGCCTGCTTTATTAAAAACCGCTCCAGATAAACCACGCTCTGTCGAAAAAACTTTCTAAAGGTAGCAGACAAATGCTAATTAGAAGAAAAATGGAAGAAAAGAAAGAAAGAAAGGAAACGATTTCGATTTGTGATTGTGTCAGATTCATGCTGAAGATTGAGTTTTGGATTTTTATGTTTGTTTCATGTTTTAAATTGTTTGCAAGCGTCACAGTCCGCCGTGACGGTTGGTTAGTTAGTTGCTGAATGAAATGAAAGAACAGCGTGGTGCAAAACAGCATGACGACGATCGATACAAATATCAAACCAGGTCGTCGCCGTGCTAGCAACGCAACGACACTTCATGGAAATGGAATTTGCATTCATTTGGATCGAGATTATTGACCAGGTGTACTGGAGCTTGCCATGGGTTTTTTGCCGAATTGTTTGAACAAACGTCCGCTTTTGTGTTGAAAGCAACCAGCGACGTTGTTCGACAATTCCATTTTTTTGTTCCCATGCTTGCGCAGTATCAGTGCTCAGTACTTCATTTCTGATTCTTCAACGACCGATGGTGATGGTCAACGTCAACGTCGTTGTCAAGCGGTAGGTCTCGAATTTCAAAAATATCTGTTTGACTGATTGAAGTGGAGAAAGTGGCGACGTCTTGTGTTTTGCGCAGCGTCATTTCTGAAGTGAACGGTGTGTCGTGTTGTGTGCTTTGTACAGACGGCGGTCGGTCCGTCGAGACAGGCGGCCAAGGCCAACCCAGACCTTGTCAAACCAGGCCCGGTCGGAGCAAACCCGCCAGATTTCATCAGCAGTCTGAGCAGACCCAAACTTCTGGAAACAACGTAAAATTAAAAATGACAATACACTTGATTTTTTATTGGACTCTGGGGCGTGGGGCCATTTTTTTAAATTTAGCGCTTTTGTCTAATAGTGCCACACCACTGAGCGCGAAAAGAAATTCATAAATCAACAAATTTCCGTTTCCTCACATCACGTTGAAGAGCAGATATTGGTGAATCAGTTTAAGTCGGAAAACAAGGCTACGATGCTTCATCATTTCAGTGGTGCAGCACTATTGGACTATTGAGCTTTTATAAAACTGACCCTTGCTACGACCGTTTTTGAAATACATTGTATGACGGGACTGCTCCGACCGGGTCTGGTTTACGTTTGTTATTGCTATCGTTTTTCGTGCATTTGCGGTATAAACGAACCATTAATTTTTTGGCTCCTTCGTATGACACTTCAATTTCAGTTTAAAAAAACGTGGCGAATAACTTTTGAAGTCGGAAAGAAAAGCTGACCCAAACTTCTGCACAGGACGATGTTTACTTCACAACAAGAATTCGGCAATCAAAAAACCAACTCGCGACTATTTAACGGACCTTACCTTACCGCATATACTGACGAAGGAACGGTGGTATACAAAATTATTGACAAGAAAGCTGTCGGATTGAGCGTTCGCTTTGCTTGCTGTGAAGTTGATTTTTTGTTCCCCAGAAACAGTTGCTTTCCAGAAAATTACGCCGTTTTCCATTCACCGCACAGGACGATTTGCCGCGCGTCAGCACGGAATTGCGCACGCTGAAGACACTGCAGCAAACGTGTCCCACTGAAATGACGTCATGTGCCGCCAAACATGCGCTTGCCGTTCACTGCAAACCAGACTTTCCGTTTAGCCGATTTCTTCCCGTGAACAAATGGTGAATATCGAATCAGTCACCCACAGCAAATTGACATTTTAGTGCTTGTACTTTGACAAACGGGCGTTTTTTAAAGCAAATAACGTCATTTTAGTCCAGACACATTTGAATAAATCCACAATATTAAAAGTCAAAGTGCAATTTTTCCTTTCCAGACACTTTCGAACAGTCATTGTTGTTCTTGTTCATTTCATGTGGGTGGTGAAGTAAAAAAACATCTCCACACACATCAGTTTCTTCTTCTATTATTTTGTTTTGGTGTTTTCGGAAAACGTTTCGTTGTCTCTTGAACCTCGTTCCAGTTTTTTTAGTTTGCGTTTAAAAGATCCATTCCTCAAGCAACCATGATGTAACTAAAATGGCACAAACTCAGTTCTTCTGACGTGTGAATAATGGAAGACTTCAATGGGCGTGTGAATGAAAAAACAATAATGGCGCCGCGCCCGCTTTTCAAAAAACCTGGCTTTGACGTAGCGACTGCAATTTCAAACCTCAGTTGTTCGTTGACAACAAACGCAAACACGAAACCTGTATCTTGTGTGACAAGACAATCCTGTTGCATGTCATGGTCGACAGTAAAAATGATAAAAAAACATGAATGTTTGTTGACTCTGTCGGAACAAACTGATTCAGTTCATCACCACAAAGCATTTTACTCTGTTTTAAGAAAAACATTCCGTTGTTTGAAGAAAAACATTCCGTTCTTGTTTTGCTGTTTCTGTCTTCACTATTGCAGACAACTTGAGCTACATAGTATTTGACGAACGCTCCAGCTCAATGAGCGGCAATGCAGTTTTGGATTTCAACTTTTATTGTGCGGAACAAGTTATTCTTCGATTATGATTTCTGCCTTTGAGCTTCGTTTTGTCATTCAAACGAGCTTTTGACAAACGACAGCGAACTTCGCCACAAAGCATGGGTCGTCGTTGTGTCCACAAACAACGTTTTATTTTCACATTGCATCAGACGCTTGATATGACCAATCATCGCACAAAGTTCAAAGCCAAAGCCAATCAGCAGTCTCTACAATTCAATGCCAATTTACATTCCAATCGAACACCACAGAAATATCGTCATTAACAGCCTGCCTGTGTGTTGCATTGCCTGTGTGTTGTTCTTAAAAGGGGCGGAGTTTCGCGCGTGCGTGTGCGCGCGCGTTATTGGATCATGAGCAATGAGCAATGCCGATGCCAAGTGCGCGTGCTTTTAATAAAGAAGCTTTTCGCATTGGGTTTTTTTTTTTTTTTTTTTTTTTTTTATTCTATTTTTCACGTCCTGACGTACTACCTGCCGAAATACCTTTATTTATTCCATTGGTTCCGTGGTGGGCGGGGGGGGGGGGGCCCCCCCCAAAAAAATTTCGAATCTATCTCTATCAAACAGGTTTTTTCGGCTCAGCTATTATCTATCTGAAAAAATTTCTCAGCCAGCTATCTATCTGAAAATTTTTGTTTTCGAAGACATAAAATGAGTCAATTTTTGACCAAAATTGACCATTTTTGCTCGTAATTCTTGAAAATTTCGCTAATTTTAGGTAAAATACGCGTTAATACTTGATTTTTAGTGTATTTTTAGCATTATTTTGCTGTTTTTATGGCTTTTTAGCGTTTTAGCTATCTATCTATCAAATTTCAAAATTTTGACCGGCCCCCCCCCCCACAGTCACATGCCCCCCCCCCGCGGCCCCCCCCAAAATTTTCCAGCTATCTATCCATCTAGAAAATTTGCTCCAGCTATCTATATCGGCCCCCCCCCCCAACCCAACCCCTCGGCTCTGGAACAACTATGATTGATTGATTGATTGATTGATTGAAATTTCGCTCAAGCTCAGTCGAATCAAAACTTCTCGAGGTTATCGTTCGTCCGTCGTCCGTCCGATCGGACGAAATCGGAAATGTTCAACAACAGCGGCATCGTGCCGCCGTCGGGTGGTGGAGGTGGGGGGCGGCGGCTGGCGACGTCGGCCTCGGTCGCTCCAAGCGCTGCTGGTTCAGGATCGGGATCCAGCAGACAGTCTATGTCGCAATCTGCTGCCGCTGCTGCAGCGCAATCGAATTTTGTGCCGCCGACGTCGGCGATGTTTCCGGTTGGTTTTGTTCTTCTGTTCAGATTGCAGAGATAAATAAACAAAAAATCTTGTGGAACAATTGGTGATGCGATGCGGAGGCCAACTAATGATTTGGTGGTGGATCATGGATGTATAAAAGTTATTTATTGGTTCTGTCTGACATAGTTGTTCCAGAGCAGGGGGGTTGGGGGGGGGGGGGCCGATATAGATAGCTGGAGCAAATTTTCCAGATAGATAGATAGCTGGAAAATTTTGGGGGGGCCGCGGGGGGGGCCATGTGACTTTGGGGGGGGCCGGTCAAAATTTTGAAATTAGATAGATAGATAGCTAAAACGCTAAAAAGCTATAAAAACAGTTAAATAATGCTTAAAACATGCTAAAAATCAAGTATAAACGCGTATTTTAATTAAAATTAGCGAAATTTTCAAGAATTTCGAACAAAAATGGTCAATTTTGGTCAAAAATTGACTCATTTTATGTCTTCGAAGACAAAAATTTTCAGATAGATAGCTGGCTGAGAATTTTTTTTAGATAGATAATAGCTGAGCCGAAAAAACCTTTCTGATAGAGATAGATTCGAAAATTTTTTGGGGGGGGGGCCGGCCCCCCCAGGCCCCCCCCTAGAACAACTATGCTGTCTGAGATGGATGGTTTTTGCCATAGTTGTTCCAGAGCCGAGGGGTTGGGGGGGGCCGATATAGATAGCTGGAGCAAATTTTCCAGATAGATAGATAGCTGGAAAATTTTGGGGGGGGGGCCATGTGACTTTGGGGGGGCCGGTCAAAATTTTGAAATTTGATAGATATATAGCTAAAACGCTAAAATACTATAAAAACAGCAAAATAATGCTAAAAATACACTAAAAATCATGTATAAATGCATATTTTACCTAAAATTAGCAAAATTTTCAAGAATCACAAGCAAAAATGTTCAATTTTGGTCAAAAATTGACTCATTTTATGTCTTCGAAGACAATTTTTTTTGATAGATAGCTGGCTGAAAATTTTTTTTAGATAGATAATAGCTGAGCCGAAAAAACCTGTTTGATAGAGATAGATTCGAAAATTTTTTGGGGGGGGGCCGGCCCCCCAGGCCCCCCCCTAGAACAACTATGGTTTTTGCTTTCAATGGTTTTTGCATTTGCTTTCATTTCGCGAACGTATTTGTCTTGGGGCCCCGAAAAGCGCGCGCCATAGCTGTTCCAAGGAGAGGGGGACTTCAAATCTGAGAAGTTTTTGGCTTCGCTATTATTATCCATCTAAAAAACCTCAGCCAGCCATCTATTTTAAAATTGTGTTCGAAAACATAAAATAGGTTGTTTTTTACCCAAATGAACATTTTCATTTTGCTCGAATTTTCTGTAATTTTCTTTGTTGTGCCAAATATGCCTTTGTCTTTTATTTTTGAGCGTTTTAAGCATAATTTAGATGTTTTTACTCCTTTTTGTGTTTTTGCTTTAACTTTTTGACGCGAAATGGGCTTAAAAAATATTCAAAAACCCGCAGACATTCATGATGACACCGACTGGCGGTCAATTCACGTATCCGGGCATGATGCAGCAGTCGCGACAGGTCGACTCGTCGCAGGTTTGTGCGGAAAACAAAACTCGTCGCAGGTTTCGGTTTCACGTTCACACAACCAACTGTCATGCGTTGTTGTGTTCTCTGGCGTTAACAACAAGAGTTGATAGTGAATTGGAGTATTGTTTTTTTTTCAGTTGGTAATTTGGAGGGGTATTATTTTTTGCAAAAAAATGCAATTCTCAGCTGGGCGCCTCCGAGGTGAATTTCCACCGTCGTCGCTCGCTCATGTCCGACTTCATGCACAGCAGCAGTGCTGGCGCAGCGCAGATGTCGCCGATATCAATCGGTAAAGGGAAAACTACAGTTTTTTTTCTTGTGGTTTCATTAGAGCCATTGCGGAGAGGTGTTGCACGAATTTGGCGTCAGCCAGGGCCAGGCTGCGCGTGAGGCAGCGTTTTTAGCTACAAAAACCAAAGGCGTATGCATCCACCTGGCTGCAAATTTTTAGGTGTACGTGGACATAAAACTGTAGAAATCGACCGTTTGACACAACGGTTTTCCATTCATTATCAAATTCGGTCATTCAGTTTTCTTGTCGATCTTAATTGTTATCATGGTTTCCACGATTAAAATTCGGCGTTTCCGCATTTCATTCTTTAATATTAGGCTTTACGCTTTTTCCCACAGACGTCAGCAGTCGGCGAGCGACGGGCGACGCGCACAGCAGCACGCGACCGACGATGCAGGCGTCCGACTCGCATCGGGTGAGTCTGACTGTGCACGCGTGTCGAGAGTGGAGCTTTTTTTTGCATTTTTGAATGTTCACAAGCTGATTGGCTGCGTTGAGTTGAAAAGAGCATTCGATTTGAATTGGAAAGTCCTGAACGCACACGCATTCGAGGAGAGGCTCGGCGCTGTTCTCGGGTGTTGGTGTGTTCGTATTTTTTTTCGGTGAACATTCCATCCATCCGTTTTCCATTTTATTTCGCAAAAAAAGCAAGGAAACTCTGATATAAAACTGTGTGAATAACGTGTAACTCGGAGACCGAAACATGACGTAGTGTCGGTCCGACACATCCGAATAGATCGGCTATATACGAAATGTAGAACGTTTACCGACGAACTAATTCAGCAAAACATGCCTGGAATTGAGTTCAAAAGCGTTCCCCGTTGCCCATTGATGAGCGAACGTGTTTTGCTCGCAGATGCACGCCGCGTACACACCGCAGGTGGAGAACATCTCGCCCACGCCTGACGACCAGCCGAGCAACACGACGTCGAGTAGCAAGCCGATCGCTGAGAAACTGGAGAAGATGGAGAAGGACATCAAGGCGGTCGACAGCAAGATCAAGGCGCTGGAGCGGAAACAGGTGACATTTGGGGGGGGGGGATTTTGGAGCATGGATGTGGATGGTCCTCCCTCCTTTCTTTTGGTGAAATTGAATTTACGAGTCGTTCATATTTTGAGTTGCGACAGTAGTTCCAGTCAGCATGATGGCTAAATTAGCATGAACTTCATGCTTGAAACTGTTTACCTATTTCATGCGAGACGAGACCGAAAAAATAAAAGCTACAAAAAAATTCTTTGCGCCTGGCTGCCGCAACACTTCAGTGTCCAACACGAACAACCATTTCAAGCCATCAAAAATCCAAAAAAATCCCTTCCAGAAAGACCTCGAAGAACACGCGAAACACCACGTGGAGAGCGACGACGACGCTGAAATGGAGCAGGACACGCCCGGCGACACGTGGATCGATCGCATTTACGCGGAGAACCGCAAAAAAGCGGCGCAGTCGCACGCGCAGTTCGAGAAAACCGGATTCCCCGACAAATACATCGTGGTTGGTGGCACTGACCTGGCGGTTTCTGTCTCCGAGGCCCATGTTATTTTGTCTTCAGATCAACAGGAGTACACGGATGTTGTGTTTGATCACATCTCACATGTATACGTGTTTGAACACTGTGCTCAGCTAAATGGTTTTTTGGCATTCACACTCTTTCCAAAAAAACTCTTTTCAGCCGCTGTATCGCGAGCCGCAGGACACTGAGGTGTACCATCAGATTGAAGCGAAACACAAAATCTTTCGACCGTTTCTGATTGAGTACATTCGCAAGATTAAGCAGAGACAGGCGGATCGGGTCGGTTGTTTTTTTACATTATTTGTGTTGTCCTTGTCCATTCAAAACTCGTTCAGTACTTTTGGTAGTAAAGTTAACAAAGCTAAAATTCAGGTGATTGAACCCATTGATGTATTCCAACGGATTGAGTTGATTTCAACAGTGTCAATATAGCAACTACAACAGAAAACAATGCATTTTTAATGGCTGTAAATAATGTTGTGCTCTCTGGGCAAGGCAAAGATTACCGTAAGGCGTAAAGTAGTCTTGCATACAAGGTCTCCGCATATAAATTTGAAAGTCAAAAATTTCTGAAAAAAGTGTGACTGTAAATAAATCGTCGTTTCAATCATTCCAATCATTCAGGAGCATCGTATGGCGGAGCAGTACAATCAACTGTATGAAGAATGGAAGAAACGAGTGGATCGATGGGAGAACAAGCAGGCGAAAAAGTGCGTTTCTTTACGAATTAAATGTTTTTTAAGTTCAATTTTAAATCAGAAATGATAAAAAAAACATCTTTTCAGAGCACGCGACGTGAAATACCGCGAGATATTCGAGAAGACGTTTGTGGAGTTGCGCAAACAGCGCGAGGAGAAAGAGAGGACTGCCCGGTGAGCGATTGTCGCGTGTTTTTTTTTCTTCTGGAAAACTTTCCGTAATTTCTCTGTTCAGTCGGTGCCGCGCAGTTTTCGAAAGTTTTCAAATCAATTTTCTTCACCGAAACCACCACAATGCATGAAGTTCGCTGTTTGCGGTTTCGCACTGAATTCGCAAAACTGCCATAACCAAACTGCACAGAACCGAAAACCGCGTCTCCACGCCAGCCTGTGCGGCTTCCTCGAACGGTCACACGGCTACCAGTGGGCTGACGTTGATCTCGTCTGGCTCCAGCAGTTCACTCGCGATCGGCGCTCGCGCGATATCGGCCGACGACTCGGAGGGGGCACGACTGCAAGTGATGACGGACGCTGATGTGCGTTTATTTAGAGAGATGCGGTGTTGTAATGATGGTGTTTTCTGTTTTTTTTTACGAAAACATTCCAAGAAATCCATTTTTGATACACTGCAAGGAACGCACAAAAGTAGCTGACTGCTCATCCAAAGTCAATTTCATAGCGCACCCTAGTTTTGGGAGTCTCATTATTGCATCACAATTCACAAATACCTCGGTTTCACATAAGTGGCATTCATGAAGCGATATCTGGTGACACGATTTTGTGTTAAAACATAGCCACGCGGTCACTAAATAAGGCTTCATGAATGCTCCTTTAATATTTTGAAAAAAGTGCCAGTGCTGATGGTTTGCTTTTCCTGTCCATCCTAAAACGGGCCCAGCCAAACAGGCTTCTTTGGAGTTCCTATACAACCCACAGCTTCACAAGTGTTCTTCTATTCTTTGATTCTGCATTTTCATACCTGTTTTTAGGAAGATTACGTCAAGATGCGTCAGCAAGCGGTGATTCCACCGATGTTGCTCGATCAGTGGACTCGTGAACGCTCCGTCTACATCAACACTAATGGCTATGTCCGGGACGCGCGCGGGGAGCATCAGTTTCGGTTGGCGGGGGGTAGACTTTGGTTTGATTGTTTGGTTTGGATTTTCGTGGGAAACTTTTTTCGTGGGAAAGATTGTATTAAATTTTGTAAAAGTTGCGGATTCTGCATTCTGCTGATTGTTACTGACCTGCGTGCGGGTGATACTTTGCTTGTTGTTGTTGTTGTCGTTGTTCAGAGCTTGAAGTGTTTTAAAGGCAACACACACAGCAGCTGTACTCTTCGAAAATTGTTGGGGAGTAGTAGCCACTGTGATGGTAGTACTAACCTGATGAAGTGGGCTGTAACAACTAAACTACATTGTATGAACGTTCTCTGCACATCGGCCCGATCGACAGCAGATACAGCAGATGGGAGGTTCCAAATCCCAACAACAAAAACAACAAAATAAAAGTCTCATCAAAATTTGAAACTTTTTTGTGGAAACCAATATTTTTTCAGACGAGAAATGTTTCTGGCTCGTTGGACTAATGAGGAGATCAAGACGTTCCGAGCGAAACTGTTAGCGTACGGCAAGAACTTCGCTGCGATCGCTTGTTTTCTGGACCGGAAGGTGGACTGAACGTTTGATTTTATGAAGTCGTAAAGGTATTAGCTGGGAATAGATTGTGGTTGTGCACACACACTGCACAATCGAAGCTGTGTAGTGGTTGCATTGCCTAAAAAGTGAAAACCAAAGGTGAACGTCTTTGGATGCTTTAAGTTTATCTCTCATTTGAGCTATACCTGAGATATGATTTTGCAGAAATTTCTCAATGCTATCCTGTATCCTTTCGGCAAAAGTTTCTGCAATCCAAATTCGTCATTTTCTCAAAAAAACTCATTTTCCCTGGTCTTTTTTTAATTTCAGTCGACGCAAGACTGCGTGCACTATTATTATCTGACGAAGAAGCGCGAAGGATACAAGCAGATGATTCGAAAACAATACCGCAAACGAAGCAAATGCTATCGACCACCGGAGGTGATTTTTTTAAATTTTTTTTGGAAATGGTTATTCGTCGGTGTTTTTCAATGGAGAACCAATCAATCAAGAGAGACGTAGAGCTGTTCAAACTGGGGCCAGAGAAATCTAAATCTACAGTCTTTTATGTTCTCATCCCTTTTATAAATTTAGATGCCCCAACCAACCGACATCGAAGCGGGTGCGAATAACGTTTCCGATTTAGCAACGATCGAGCAAAGTATCATGTTGAAAATTGGTTGGTTCTTTGTGTTTTTTTCTGGATACTATTCACACATTATCTGTCTTTTGAACACTTTACAGACGAACTTGTCCATGATGTTTTCACTGAACGAAAGACAAGACAGTTCTGATTTTTGATAATTATTGAGTTTTTTTTCAGAGACAGTTTCAATTTTTTTGATAATTGACGAGGTTTTTTTCTATTCGAAATACGTTTCTATTCAGAACCGGAACAATTGTGCGGCATTTGCAAGACGAAAATCGACTCTAACACCAATCCTGGTCGTGTGCTGACGAGAGCTTGCTATGAGCTGTACGGATTGGATCCCGAGTCGTCGAATGTTATCGACGTCAGGATTTGCCAGAAATGCCGAATGTCGCATTTGAAGAAGAAATATTCGAGGTGGGATTTTGTTGGCGGTGTGCGTTGATTGTTGGCTGCACTTGAGCTTTGTATGTACCGTGCTAGTATGACGGTACGGTGTATGCGGGGTTGCTGTAACCCCGCTGCGGAGTGCCCTCGCAACCTGCATCATGTTCGTTGCGCAACACGGATATGGAATCGATCGACTGATCCGCTCGATGTACAAAATGCATTTGATTTCGTGGTTTCGTAAAACGGTTGGTTCAAGTGCAGAAGAAGTGGATAGGAAGTGGAGCTCAAGTGGAATGAAGACAAGAGAACTTTGCCGACGTACTATTTTCTTGTTTTTCTTTATTGCTCAGTTGCCCCGTCGGCACATGCACCACAGCGCGACGCAAAGTGAAACCGACGCGACCGCTGCCTCCGAAATGGAAGAATCTCACCGCCGAACAGCAACGCTATCTCTTTCGACAAATGCGTACGTTTTAATTCCGGTTCTTTTCTGCTCATAATTATTTTTGGCTGATCGAAATTCCTCGAATTTCCTTGTTGTATGAGAATCGAGTTTGACTTTTTTTATTTTTTTATTCACTTGTTCTGTGTTTTCTACTTTAAAGCTCCCCCACCGGTGGTTCCAGAAATCCGAAGGTACCAAACTCCGGTGGTTTGGTGTGCAGGGGTGAATGTTTGTTGTTGTTTTGCGGCTGGCGAGTGTTGTAACTAATGATCAGCTCGGGGCGTTGCGCCGACAGCTGCATGGCACTCCATATGGCTGCTTTTCACTGCGAGCTCTGCCAAAATGGCACGCGCGTTTAGCGCCGCTGGGGAGGCGGATGCCAGGGAGCACACACCTGATTGGATACCAATAAGCTCCGCCTCCGACGGAGGCGCGCACACCATCTCCTTCTCACTGACAAATAAAAAAGAATGAATTGTTCAAACGCCAAATTAGTCGCAGAAACCATGATAACAGTAAGATACCCGCAGAAAGACGCCCTCTTGACTGACAAAGACGCGCTCTTCTCAATCTCAAAGACCCCATTCGTGTTGTTCCAGAAATCCCAACGGACGCGACTAAAACGTGCAGCAGCTGTTACAAACGAATCGTCCGACGTGTGGATGCGCTGCTGGATGGCACGGAGACAATGGAGGTCGGTGATTGGTTGGCGCGTTTGTTGGTGAAAAGGAGTTGTTGAGTGTGGTGTTTTCGAAAATGAAATACGGACACTGATTCAGTCGATAAGCGAGTTGCTTGGATAGTTCCAATCACAAATCCACTGTTTGTTTGTTCGTGACAGCGCGGTAGAAGCAAGGTGCTAGCACTTACTGTCTGCCATACGCCTCCGGTCTGTTGTTCATTGCCGCCCACTGCGGCACATTTTGGCGGTGTCAGCTGCATGTAAGCGATGTTGTTTTTCTCCTCGTTCATCTCCAATAGCGAGCTCTGTTTTGTACGCTGCAGTGCACTGCAGCCGCGCGAGCATGACGGACGGACAGTTGCGGCACGGCAATGTGCACCGCCATGTTCCACCCAGCGCCGCACGACTTATCAGTCAATTTCATAACTCTTCCTTTGCACTGTTTTGTTTTCTCAGGACAACGACGGCGGAGGCAGCGGTCTGGACATGGACGAGACACGAGAAATGACCGTGGTGGTGCAGACGGCGTTGGACGACGACAACACGAGGACGACGTTTCAGGATGGTGGGTCGATGGTTTTTTTGAGAAGTTGTGATGAACTTTCTTGCGTGATGCTTTTGAAAGTTTTTCTGATGACTTGTGTTTATTTAACTCGTGTTTTGTTCGGTTCAGTCTGCTGTTTATAACAGTATGATTGGTTCGTTTTGATTCTGAAAAGACCAACCGATTCTCTGTTCCACTTTCATTTTCAGTCATTCTTCCGTTTGTAATTGTAAACAGTGTCAATGTGTTCATTCTGATTCTCAAAAAATAGATAGCCCTATTCACTTTTCCATTTTCCTTTCTTCCAGAAGCGGATGCCGAATCGAATCCAGCGTGGACGAACGACGAATGGGAACAACTGCAATCAGCGATCTCGGCGCTGAAAGTGGAACACACGACTGATCGGGGCACGCCAACCGTGCAGGTGTGAAAGAGAGCGACAAAAAACAGGAAAAACAAGAATGCCTGGGCTTACGATCGATGAAATCAGGATGAAATTATAACGGCCTGCAAAGCAGCTGTATGAACGTCTCAACGCAGTTGTACAAACGTCCGCGAATAACGAGAAACAATAATAATACCGTATTACCTCTAATAAACCCCCATGGGGGTTTATTTCTTCAGCGACTTCTGGGGGTGGGGGTTTATTTTTGGGGGGGGGGCTTTATTTTGGGGGGGGGTTTATTTGGAAACCATTTTTAGGAGTGGGCAAAATGGCAAAAATACCTTCCATGGCATGAAGGAAGTCGCAGAAACTTCTACTCTACATAGAAATTTCCTTTTACAACAGCCTTTTGTAATGAAATTACCATTAACTCATCCATTTGGGGCCTTTGGTAGCACAATTTCATCATTTTCACTGCAACCAGCCACTGAATTCGCTGGGTATGTGTTTCAAACAGGTTTAAATAATCCCCCATGGGGGATTATTTTTGGGGGGATTATTTGGAAACTTGTCGAGGGGGTGGGGGTTTATTTTTGGGGGGGGGTTAATTTTGGGGGGGGGTTTAATAGAGGTAATACGGTACGATTGCTTTTGCCAAATCCTGAACCTAAGACCGTGATTTGTGGATTGTTTTTGGACAGACTTCCGGGAGACAACTGATTTCTTAGATTTCGCTTACGCTCCACTCTCTCATATGACACCAGTTTCTTATTCTTTTAATTTCCGTCAACTTTTATTACTGAATTGATTTCCCTCCACTCTTCCATTACAACACTGATTTGCTTTCTCACTCCACTCTTCAATCAAAACACTGATTAGCAGTGTCAAAACGTCAGTTGAGAGATTGTCCGGATTCCGGTGGAATTCGTCCCAAGTGTCAACGTAGTCATCCCAGTTGTCTTCGGGCATGTCGTCCTGCGCTGTTGACTGAGAACTCTTACCCCACTCTCCCGCGCAGGACACCACGACCAGCAGCGAACGAGAAACGGACACGAAACCGACAGCAACAGCGGTCGAGCCGCACGACCAGCGCCGAGCGGCGGCGACGGCGGAGGCGACCACCGAGGACGATGAGCGCACGTGGCAGCAGATCGCGTCGCAACTGGGCACTGGCAGGTCGGCGCTGGAGTGTCGTCAGCGGTACCAACAGCGGCTGCACATGCTGTCCGCTTCGGACTCGAATCTGCTCCTTGCGAAACGCGACACCGCGTCCGTGCCGCCGTCGACGAACGGCGCTGGTGGTAATAATGCGCCGGCGTCAAAGGTGCGCGTGTTTGAGTTCATTCATGGTGTTTCGGTGGTCACCTTTTCGTGGGGTGTTGCTGTTTTCGGACACCGACCTGGGGTTATGGGGGAAAATCCAGTTTTTTTTTATTTTACAAGTTAGGTTCGATGCCCCAAATCCCGGCCCGAAATCTATACCGAATTGTATTGGTATCGGTTTCGAATTCCACTCGAGGTGACCGCAACAATATCTCCGATGATCCTCTTGGAATTGTTGAATGGGATGTTGATTTGTTTTGGAGACTATGTTTTTAAAGAGAGTTGTTTCAATTAATTCACTGTTTGTCAAAACTAGTTTCACAGTTCACATCAGATTTATTGATGTTGTACCGTTGGACGCTATTTTCGATAAATATTTTATTGATCTTTTTTTAGATTTTCTCCAGAGCCAAAAACTGGGGTGAGAAAAGAGCTTTCTTTTTTCATCTTTTGTGTAAAAAAATCTCATTTTTCAGGTAATCGCCGTGGCTGGCATCGAATCGGAAGATGAGGACACCAGTGATCAAGAAACGACGTCAGCGACTGAGAAACAAGCGCAGTTTGAGCAGAAAACGGAAACCGATGACGTGAAAATGGAGGGCACTGAACAAACGAGTGGTGAACCGAAGAGCGGTGACAATGCGATGGATGCCGGTTCGTGGTTCAGTCGAAAAATAAGCATATGCGATTTATTAGCTCTGGCATTTGAAACTGACTTAGGTATGTTTTGGCTAGTTGTTTGAGACAATCAGTGTGCACAACTCAAAAGCAGTCAATTAGTTTAATTGGCTGCATATTATTTCATAGAATGACTGTATGACATGTTTTAATCATCAAGCAGTGGAAAAGTGGGAGAACTTTAGCAGCAAAACGACATTTCAATTTTTTGTCGAATCTTAATGGTGCGTGAATGAGAGAGGGTTTTCTGGTTTTTCAAGAGCTTGATGGGAATATCGTTTTTTTCTAATCGAGAACTTTTTCCAGCAGACACCGACACAGAAACAACACCGTATGCCGACGTGAAGATGGAGCCGATCGATCCGACGGATGTAGGCGTGGCGGCTGACGTAAAACCGTCCGCCATAACAACAAGTTGTTGATTTTGTTCATTCTTTTGTTCATACGTTCGCACAAAGTTTTTTTTGGAACGGAATTGGACGCCACTTGATTGTGATTGATTGGCCTGTTTCGAACTCTAAAGTCTGAACAAAATGACGGTTTGAACGCCGCACCGTGTGATCTTGTTGGTTTTCCGTGTCATTAAGTGCCGATACACACCCCTCGGCGGGGCCGGATCCCCCGAGCGCACAGACAAGAGTCTAACGCGCTACCACCGAGGCCACGAGGGTGACCGTCGCTCACTCGCATGTGTACTACTCACCCACCACCTACCCCACCCACCCTCTCCACCGTTAGACTCTTGTTTGTGCGCTTGGGGGACCGAGCCCCGCCGAGGGATGTATAGGCACTGAATGACAAAGAAAACTCGATGGGCGCCCTACTCAATGGCGTTCTGTACGCTTCTCTGGGTTAAGGCGCGTTTAGCAATTACTTTTTTGTGCGTACGCACGGACACGACACGTAAAAAAGGGCCACGCGATTTAGAAATCGTGTTGTGTGTGAATGGTGTTTCCGCCTTTAGCCGTGGCTGAAAGCGTCGCCTAAAAATCCCAACAACAACCACCGAGCAAATGAAGCAATACTGGAGCGATACTTGTTTTGCAGCGGCCCCATCTGCGACCGATGATCGAACGTCAGCAGCGCCCGCCATCGCCGCCACTGCGGTCGTCTCCGCCGAGGTGTCCGTCGACTCGGCGATTCGTTCTCATTTCGCGCAATCGCTGTCGTCGTTGAATCTCGATCGAACGCAGAGCACCTCGCAAGAGAGTGTTCGGTTGGTTTTTGTTAGGCTTTTTTGAGAATATTTTACGGACTCACTCGCTGGTTTTTTTGAATCTGAAATCAAAAAAAAACTGAGCGGTTGAGTCAGTTAAATCCAAACCAATAATAACAAGTGACAGTGCGTTTCGATTTTTAAGAGCTGCAAACGCACGACGTTATTGAAAAACCACTGTCATAGTTGTTCTAGGGGGGGGGGGGGCTGGGGTGGCCGGCCCCCCCCAAAAATTTCGAATCTATCTCTATCAAACAGGTTTTTTCGGCTCAGCTATTATCTATCTAAAAAAATTTCTCAGCCAGCTATCTATCTGAAAATTTTTGTCTTCGAAGACATAAAATGAGTCAATTTTTGACCAAAATTGACCATTTTTGCTCGTAATTCTTGAAAATTTCGCTAATTTTGGGTAAAATACGCGTTTATACTTGATTTTTAGTGTATTTTTAGCATTATTTTGCTGTTTTTATAGCTTTTTAGCGTTTTAGCTATCTATCTATCAAATTTCAAAATTTTGACCGCCCCCCCCAAAGTCACATGCCCCCCCCCCCCCGCGGCTTCCCCCCCAAAATTTTCCAGCTATCTATCTATCTAGAAAATTTGCTCCAGCTATCTATATCGCCCCCCCCCCAACCCCTCGGCTCTGGAACAACTATGACCACTGTTATTGCTGGAATTTTGAAAGGACGTTTGTGAATTGGCCAATTTGATTAAGGAAACACGTGTGCAAGTGTTTGTTGTAATTTGGAATCTGCAATTCGATATGTAGCTTTGGCACAACTGTGAAATTTGAAAATTAAAATGTTCAAAGTTACATTTGAAAGGTTTCGTTGATATTTCAGAAGCAGCGGCGGTGACAGCACGGCCACGCTTAGCGCGGACGAGTCTGAGCAAACGTCCAGTAGCCAAAATGCTAGCCAACCTCGTGTGGCTGACAAATCACCGAAGGCGAATGCCGTTGATTTGAAGTTCGTTTGTTTTGCAGTTGAAATCGTTTTTGTAACTTCATAATTCATTCGTTCGCAAAACTCGGAGAAACCTATGCGAGCAGCATGTGCTACTGAGATAAAAAAATCTGCTTGATTTATTGCGTTTAGATTGAGCACGCTGATTGGTCACAAGATATGGCTGTTCATGGTAGTTTCTGTTTCTTAACTCTTGTTTTACTGTTTGAAAACTCGAGATGAGCAAGTCTGGCTGAAAGGGTCCAGGAAGAGTGAACGGTTTACTGTCCCCGTGAGCCACCCACTACACCCTCGTAGAATAAGAATATACCAAACAAGTTTCGCCGCGCAGGCCACCACTGCCGTCACGTTTGTACAAGCCGAAGTTTCACCACGAATCCGCCGCATCAGCGGTGTCGCTCGCGTCGCCACCAGCGACAGTGGCGCCAACTGGCGGTCATGCCAGCAAACAACCGCAACCACCAGTGAAATTGGAGGGTCTCTCCGCACGGAGGCAGTCCGCTGTGAAAATGGTGCGCGGTGTAAAAAAACTATCTGCAAAACGTTCTTTTTTAATTTAGTTTTAGAGGCAAGCTTTTAATCTGGCTTGGCTAGCTGATTGATTGCTTTGAAATATGAGCCTGCTGATTGGACAACCGGGTGTTTTATTCAGCCAATCAGCGTGCGCGATTGAAAATATTCGGTGAGCGTTTTTTTACTTTGGCCAGCAATACTGGTAACTGGCTTCCTTTGCGCACGGAGAATGTGTCGCATAAACTCAAAACAACGAAAACACCAACAACGAAGGCAAATGTTCGCCAACGAAATCTTCAAACTCAATAATTCTGAAAAAAAACGCTTTTCCAGCGCGAAGCGTCGCCAGAAATTCAAATACTCGGCGAGAAACTGGTGCAGCGCAGCGGTGGTGCGGCCTCACTGTCACCGCGCTCGTTGGGTCGGGCGCAGGCAACCACGGGCTCACTGACACAAGGTACAGTATACTCAAATGAGCCTGTTGCAATCATGAAGCGCGCGCGCGCGAAAATTTGAATGAAAACGGAAATCGAGGCTGAGTTTGGCCGCAAGATATTCATTCGTTGGTGTCTTCCAGTTTATACGTGCCTGATCTGTTATAAAAGAAAGGGTTTTTATTAGGATGAACGCTGATTAGGACGATTAGGATGATTAGGATGTTTACGACAGGAATAAGAATAAACTGCCCCCTGATCACAGATCACCACAGCTTATATAGCTAATGTAATGACGGAAATCGAGGCTGAGTTTGGCCGCAAGATATTCATTCGTTGGTGTCTTCCAGTTTATACGTGCCTGATCTGTTATAAAAGAAAGGGTTTTTATTAGGATGAACGCTGATTAGGACGATTAGGATGATTAGGATGTTTACGACAGGAATAAGAATAAACTGCCCCCTGATCACAGATCACCACAGCTTATATAGCTAATGTAATGACATGTAATTACACAATACACGTTGCTCCCAACTTTAAATTATCGCTCTGTGCACAGTACAGCCCCTGCGGAGCGAAGTGGCATGTTCGGTTGAGCACACTGTAACAGTCAAAAGAGATTTGCAAAACGGTTTCAACTGGAAAAATCAGAAATACCAAAGATTTTTTCTGAACATCAACAGCCGTACGTCTCATGACCATTATTAGTCTCTTAATGAGCGCGGTAATGAAGTTTGCAACTCTGCAAAAAACCAATCTACTATTAATAAATCTTCTGTGTGATAAAGCCAGAACCAGATCGGATTTCAGAACAACTTGAGCTCTGCATCTTGTTGTTGTTCCATTTTGTTTTCAGATATGTATCTATCAGTAGTGCCCTAGATGTTGTTTGTTGGTTTTTTAGTCCCGTGCCATAGCGTTCTATTTCAACTTTTAAATCTGAAATGTGCAACTTGCAATGCAGGTACTCCGGTGGTGCGACCATTGGGCACGCCCATCGCACCGCCCACCTCGGGCACTGTCAAATCTGAAGTGGAACCGAAATTGAGTCGGCCACAGTCTTCAACTGTGCTCAGCACTGCTGGCAATGTAGCGACTGTACGGCAACAAACACTCGAGCCGCGGAAGCAACAACAGCCAGCGGTTGGTTGGTTGGGCGAACTTCGATTCGTTCATTTACACTTAAGCGGCGTTCGTGAAACAATATTCAGTGACGCGTAGCTGTGTTGAAACATAGCTACGCAGTCACCAAATACTGCTTCATGAATGCACCTTTAGTGGTTGTGTCCGATGCGTTTTGTGTATTGACTGATTGATGCATCGGTTGCTTTCGATCTTATCGAGCGATTATGAGTGTTTTCTCAGTTGATTTCAGTCATTGCATCAGCGAATCGAACAGCAACAGGAACAGAAACAAAGACTGCAAGAACAACGGCAACAGCAGGCTAACCAACAACAACTGCAGCAGCAGCAGCAGCAGCAGCAAATGGAAAAACAACAAAAACAACAACAACAGCAAGAACAGCAGGAGAAACAACAGCAAGAAAAACAAAAGCAACCGCAGCAACTACAACAACAACAGCATCAACCAAAACAACAACAGCAGCAAAAGAAACAACAACAAGAACAACAACAAGAGAAACAGAAACAGCTGCAACAGCAAGAAAAACAACTGGAGCTACAACAACAACAACACCAACAACAACAACACGAACAGCTACAACAGCAACAACTGCAGGAGCAACAACAACAACAACAACAACAACTACTGCAACAACAACAAAAGCAAATGCAGCAACAACAACAGCAACCACAACAGCAACAACAGCCACAACAGGCACAACAACAACAACAAAAAGTTCAAGAACAACAAAGACAACAGCAAATTCAAGAGCAACAAAGACAACAGCAACACCAGCAAATTCAAGAACAGCAAAGACAACAGCAACAACAGCAAATGCAAGAACAACAACAACAACAGCAACAACAGCAGCAACAACAACAACAACAACAGCAACAACAACAACAACAACAACAACAACAACAGCAACAACAGCAAATGCAAGAACAACAACAACAACAGCAACAACAGCAACAACAACAACAACAGCAACAACAACAACAACAACAACAACAACAACAACAACAACAACAACAACAACAACAACAGAAACCGCAACAACCTGCTTTTGTGCCACCAACATCGCCACAACAGCTGCAGCCGTCTGCAATTCGGTTGTCGCAAGAGGCACAGAATGGTAAATGATGTTAAAAACTCAACAAATAAAGCTTGAAAAGAGAAACTTCACTCAAGCTGAATTTAGCTGTTAGCTTAGGCTTGCACAGTATTGAATTCTGTGTTCCGTATCCATGATTTCTCACAATGTTCCTTTCATTACAGCTGCAAAAGTGCACGCTGAGCAACGGTACCTGCAAGCGCGTCACCTTGGCATCGCCGAGCCGCAGGCACGCTTGATCTATCAACAAGCTTTGCAGCAGGTTAGGCCGCTAGTGACAAGGTTGCAGTGCCTTTTGTTGATTGGTTGAGTTGGGATTGAGTGATTTTAGGACTGTCTGACAACGGAGGCTGACTTGGAAAAAGTTTATTGATTTTCTCAATTCTTTGAAACCCAAGTTTTACACTCAATCTCAGCAACTAGTTCAACCAGGGGCACATTGCTGATGACAAGAATTTATTGGAAGTTTCTGATCAGGATGCACTCCTCTTCAAAGGGTTGACCTCGCCGACATGCAGCAACATTGTTTGCATATTTCTGTTCATTTTAATCGAACACTGCTACACGGTCCCTGATTGGTGGACAGATTGGCTTTCCAATCAGCAACTTTCAGGCGCTGGCATCCGCACAGGCACAACATCAACAACAACAACAGCAACAGACAGCACTGATTCAACAACAACAACAGCAACAACAACGAGAACAGGAAGAGAAGAAGAAACGCGAGCAAGAGGAGAAACAGAAACGGGAACAGAAACGATTGCAGGAGATTGAGAATGAGCGCGCGAGACAGCAGCAGGCGGCACACGCACAGGCGCAGGTACAGCGGGCAACTCGAAATTGGCTTTTGGGAAAACTCAGTTCAAGAATTCAAATTTCTATCTGCTGATTGGCTGCAGCGGACTAGTGGACCAATAAGCATGGCCGGTTCAAACTGAACAATAACTGAATTCGCACACTTTTTTTGTCTGCGATGCGAACAGTTGATTGATAGAGTGAGTTTGAATCGGGTGCTCCTTGTTGATCGCCACTGTGTTGGCGGTTGAAATTTTGCAGCTGTATCCTTTGGAACACTGCTGGATCAGACTGATTGTTGAGAGTGTCGCACAACACCATTCACCATATCAATTTGCTTGATTTCTTTTGTTTCACCATAGAAATTGAACATCATGCATGTATTCATTTCAATTTTCGCGTTCAGGCTCAAGCGCAAGTGGTCGCCGCTGCGGCGCTACTACAGCAGCAGTTCGCTGAGCAACACGCGCAACAGCAACGCCAACAGCAGCAGCAGATGTTGCTCGAGCAACAGCGATTGGCCGCCATGCAACAGCAGCGAGATCGCGAGTCTGTGCACGGTTTTTTTTCATGAACGATTCCATTGGGTTTTGAATGACGGACGAAACTAGGCGCGTAGAGTTCTGATGGATATTATATGCAACTCGCTGATTGGTTGGTAGCACTTGTTGCGTGCATTCTATCCAGACAAACGGCTTGCCTGCGCAGGATGCACGCATCAACTGCACGTGTGTGCAACCAACCAATCAACTAGTTGTATATATTATCCAAGTGGACTGTACAGTCTGTGTCTGTTTCATATGCAATCAGCTGATTGGTTGGTTGGTGACCATGCATTCTGGGCAGGACAGACTCCATGCGCCTCAACAGCAATGCGATGCACCGGAATGCATGCACCACGTGTGCACCAGCCATTCAATCAACATGATGTGAATATAGACCGTGTGGTCGTTTTTACATTCACCATTGTTTCGTTTCAGAGCAGCGCACGAGCGCCTACGAATGCAACAGCAACTGCAACAGTTGATGGCCTCGCCAAACGCGCCCGCAACGCCACAGCGGGTGGTCACGCCCGAATTGCCAGCTTTTGTTAGTGTGATTTTTTCGGTTTTTTCCTGGGATTTTTGAACGTTTTGTATTGAGGAGATCACCAATCAGTCAAGTGAGTGTATTTGCTGGTTTAAATAGTCGCTTTTCGCTATCTGCAGTTTATACCGCGGTATCCCTTCCCCCCTAAATCGACAATGCGTCGGACACCAAGCAGGAAACGTTCTGCAGTTCTTGCCGGCACTGTAACTAACGCGTTTTGTTTGAACTAAAGAGTATTGTGTACTATCTAAAATGTCCAAACATTTCCAGTTGAAGCAACAACAACAACAGCACGACCAACAACAGCAGCAACAGTTCACGGCTGCGCTGCAGCCACAGTCGCGTAGCATCGTGCACGGCACCGCGGGAATGCCTGGTCGGTGAAACAAATGATGCAATCGAATGAAGTTGTCTTTCAGATTAAGCAGTCCGGTTCATTTCATGTTTTTTTTCCAAAATTCTGAAGGCAGTGTTTATTGTTTTCGGTAACTTGCCACCATTCTTCTCCAGGGCCACCACGTAGTTCACCGTCAGTCGTTCAGCAAACACCATCGCTGCATTTGCAACAGGCGCAAATTGATCCGATGCACGCACAGCACGGTCGGTTCCGAGAGTAATATCTTTTGTTTTGGTCCCAAGACTCATTGCGCGCGTAGATCGGTGGTAAACAGTTTCATGCTCGACGCGGGAACTCAAAATTAGTAAAGTGATCCGAGTCCCCTTAATAGGACCGAGTCACTTATGCTATTTTGAATCACCACATAAAGCTTGAAACTAGCTTCCTTTCCACGTGTGCAAACGCACTGAGTCGCAGAACCCCAAAAAATTGATAATAATAGCTGATTGGTTGGTGCAGGCATTCTATGCAGACCAAACTTCGACGAACTCAGCAACGCATGCACAGAATGCATGCACCAACCAATCAGCCAGTTGGACATGTCATGGAGTTAGACGGTACAAATACAGACGACCACAAAAAAATGCAGACACACTCATCCACGCACAGGAATGCTGCGCACGTCGACGCCGGGCGGTCAGCTGCTGACGAAAGCGGCCATGAAGCAGTTCCCGCAGCAAGCGGCAGCGGCGACGCATCACGTTGAGCCGCAGCAGACGTCGCCGTTGCTGCGAGACCGCGCGAACACGGGCTCGTCTGCACGGTCGGTGGCTTGCGGTTTTTTTGCGGTTTTTGGTTTGCTTTGGACTTTTTGTCATGTTTTTCAGCACAACGCCGTCAAACGTGCCGACTGCGTCGCAACACCAGATCGCGCAAGATCGTAAGTGTGGCCTCTGCTGTTTTTTTTGTAAAAACGAGAGAATAAGCTTTTCATAAATAATACGAAACCGCTTTTTTGACAACCCTCTGAATTCAATTAAAAAAGCAGTGGTTATGGTTATTTGTTTTATTTGGTTTTGTTTAAAAAAATCTCAATGGTTTCATTTCTGTAATTGCGCCATTTCCAACTTCATCTTCCGTTCACATTTCACCTTTGCAGCCTCCAACTGGTTGAACGACATCATCCAGCGTAACATCCGTTCTCCGGCCGCTTCGACTGGACTCGATTTTTCGTTCCTCGGCACTCCGTCTGGTACTGCAGCGGGTTCGTTCCGAGGGTTCAGTAAATTTTGCTCACCTCGCACTGTTTCGGCGTTTGTTTAGCTTGATCTGTCGTGGATGTGAGCAATGTAAGTGTTTGTTTTAGTTCGCTCTGTTTTGCCGTGTTGTTATAGCGTTGTTGTCTTGTGCTCTGGCGGTTGTGCGTGTTTGATGATATTGATTTTTAGAAACTTTTGCGACGTAGCATACACGAACAAAAAACACGTCCGCTCATCCAAACCAAATCACCCTACCCTACATGTTTAGCCTTATCGCGCTCGACCGCCGGCACCTCGCCGACTCCGCCCACATTCTCGACGGCAACACCGACACCGACGATCGCTGGCGGTTTTCCCACGAAACACCAACAGCAACGCTCTGTCACACCGATGCGTCCGCCCTCGGCGCACACCGGCGCCATCGCGGTCAGCGTCAATGTCGCCCAACAACAACAACAACACCAACAACAACAACATCAACAACAACAACACCAACAACAACAACATCAACAACAACAACACCAACAACAACAACAACAACAACAACAACAACAACAACAACAACAACACCACCAACAACAACAACAACAACAACAACAACCGCAACAGCAGCAGCTGCTACTGAAACCGACCGTGTCCAGCAGTCGTCTGAGCAGCGGCAGTGGATCACCAGCCACGCTGCACACGCCGCCGATCCACGTCGCGACACAGCCGAATCGGCCGCCGTCGATTTCGTCGGTCGAATCGGCGACCACTGGTATAAAAACTGTTGCTAGTGTGTGTAGCACTAGTGCTATTGGAAGACTTGTGCACTTTCGTGACGGTCACGGTTTTCACTTGTCGTCTTTCACCACTATCACGTGGCTTTTCGTTCGATTTCGATTCGGAATCACAAAATAACCACGCTGGCACGCAATGTTTGGTTACGAGGGTTAAAGAGTGTTTCCTGGTGAACTGCGCAATGCGCGACATTAGTCAAACGAAACCTTGTGTCAAAAAAGTGCATGGTCTTCCGACTGGAACTTGCTAGAACCCATCAGAGAAGTATGACGTGAACTGTTGTGATGTTGTGCTGGTGTTCTTGTGCGGTAGTGAGCAGCCATTCATTACTGCTTGTTGACTTTAACGACAGGGCTGCATTTGATGTTGTTTGCTGTTCTCTGGAGATGATTGTTTTGCAGTTTTTTTTTATTGTTTCTGTTTCGCTCGTTTTTGTCGTTGTTGTCTGGATGAATCCAAACCAATAATAACAAGTGACACACATGAGTGCGTTTCCGATTTTTAAGAGCTGCAAACGCACGAATCTCATCAGAGCAGAAATTTTAACGTCTCACCAGATCCGAGTTTACCGAAACGCGCGTTTTTCCAGCGACCAACATCATGTCGCACATTGACCGCGTGATCAGCAGTCAGGTGGCACCAGCCGTCTCGATACCAACCACGCCAGCGCAAACACAGGTGAACAAAAAAAACGTAGTTTTGACGCGAGCCTAACGCGCCATTCATGGACCTGACACCTGACGCGTCACCTTCACGTTACCGGACTTCAGGTCTTAGTGTGCGTAGTGCTGGCTACACTACGCCGGAGACCCACTGCAAACTCAGTCGACTCGACATCCCGAACCTCCTAGTTTCAGCCTGGTCTCTCCACCACCACCATCAAACAAGAACGCGCGAGTGCGACGGCGACCCCGTGCGCGCCGGTGGCAGCCGGTAGCAGCAGTTCCTACGGAATCTATGACATCGAGCCGGTCAGTCCAGATGACGGCGAGACGTTGGGCCAACAGCAACAGCAGAACACGACCAGGGACGCGCGAACGCCCGGTTGGTTACGCAGTGAAGGTTTGTTGTGGCTCTACGTCCACGAAAATTTCGTGTTTGCCCGTGTCGATAGGAAGATCAGTTTAGATTGCTATAGGTTAGGTTGGTTTTGTGGTTTCAAGCTTCAAGCTTGCTGCGGTCACGAACAGGTTTCGGTATCTACCGTATTCGGTCTTGAACGACATTGCTGCGTCCCTGATCGTTGTGAAAGATTACTTACAGCTGCTCCGTTTCTACGTCTTGGCTGATTTGCCGTCTCCTTTGCAATGATATCTGTACTGTCACGAAGTTTTAGGCGAGACGCTGAACTGCTTCACCCAGACTATGACATCTCTTATTGTAAAAACACTTTCGGCAGTTCTGCCGTGGTGTCCGTCGCACTGACGAGCCAGGGGGCAAGCGTTTACCTGGCGAGACCGCAAACAGCGAACTTCATGTATTGCCGCAGCATTCGTCTGAATGACATGAAATTCAACCGAATCAACACCATTGTCCCATTTCAACGTTTCACCGGCGTCTCAGGCTCCTCGATCGGTTGTGCGAGTGTGCCCCCTCCGTCGTCGACGCGGTGCTCGCGCGTACCGACGCCAGCGCCGGCGCCACCGGCCGTGCTGACCGTCTACAACGTGTTCAGTCTGCCGCCGGACGCGCTGGTGGACGCGCACGCCATGTCCTATCACAGTCCGTCGGTCACTGGTTGGTTGGTTTTAGTTGGCACTGGACCGGTTTTTTATTGGTTTTGTTTTCGTTTTGAACGCGGCAACATGGCTGTGGTGAATAGAATGTGCACAGCGGAGGTGTCAGTTCAGTGGGTCAGCGGCGTAGCTTCGATTGGGCAACTTGTTGGCTTATATTGTCTGGTAGATAAGTGACGGTTTCGAAGCGCGGTTTCGGATTGAGATCATTGAGGCTGCTGGCTGAGCGACTTACAGCATCGACGCAGCCAATCAGCGCGCTTCATTTGAATACGCGCATGCGCTTCACCATTCACCAACACTCGTAACTTTTCCCTCTTTCCCCTGCAGCGTCCTATTCAAGCGGCGCCAGCAGCGTAAGCGGCGTCAGCGCCACGAATGTGCCAACGTGCCAACTGCGCGTCGGATCAACGGCGGCGTCGACGCCGAACACCGCTGGATCGGAGGTGCCCGGGTTTTTTCTGGCATTTTTGTTCGTGCCTGCATTAGTGATGACGTTATGGGGGTGCGTTAAGTTGAGATGTAGAGATTATCAGAGCAGCTAACATAGTGCAGCTTACACACCCTAGACCCTAATCGTGCAACTAAACCGGCATTCATGAAGCAGCATTTAGTGACCGCGTAGCTCTGTTTTAACACACGCGTCGGCGTCACTGATAAATTTCTCACTTTTTTTTAGGAAGCAGCATTGGCAGTTGCAAACTTGCCGACTTACGAGCCGTTGTCGGATGATGAGTCTTAAAATTTTTGAAGCATACCGTGATCTTGACATTTTTGTTTTTTAAAGCGATATTATATGCTGTAAAGTGATTTGTTACGTGTTTCATTGTTTGTTTACCCGTTACTAGCTTTCTACTGCTATCCTGTTTGAGTGCTGGAAAAATTGCCGCTTGTTTTCTTTTGGCAGAAACTTTCTGCGAATTTAATCCGTTTGTGATCTTTATTTATTTGAAACTTGTCTCATCTCTCCTGCGAAATATAAATTGCGGCGTGAGGGGCTGAATCATCGCATCTTATTAACGCTTAAACAACGTGTCATTCAATGTTGACAAAACCAACGAATGAGGTTTACTTGGCGTTTCGCGTTATTCCATTGCGTTGCATCTTTATAAAGAAAGTTACCGACTCTTGTAAGTCTGTGGCGTAGCTTGCACGATAAGAAAAAAATAACCATATAATTATCCACTATATAAGTTATTTAAGAGATTCCGGTCATGTCAAGCTAGAGAGGAAAAGAAGCTTTGAAAAAAAAAGAAAAAATGTCCGATCAGCCAGTAGCAGCGACGCCAACAATCGGCTCATGGGATGTCGCATCCATGATTGTGGTGGCGTTCATTTGGGGTGCCAGTAACCCATTCGTGAAACGAGGCAGCTCTTATGCGCATCACGACAACGGTGTGTTTTGTGTTGTTTTTCTTCTCGTCATTTTTTTGTTTGTGCGCCTTGTTTTTTTTTAATTTATTTCAAGAAAGACTAGCCAGCGTCGACCTGTTCAATGCGTCTCATCTTGTCAGTTGTTTCCATTCCAGCACACGACGTGCATTGGTGCTTGCAGCCGTTACACTTTCTGTATCGCCTGTTACTCGACTGGAGGTTTACGCTCCCACTCTTAATCAACCAGCTTGGATCAGTGCTGTTCATATTTTTAGTGGTCAGTTGCTGGGTTTTTTTCTGGTTGCAATGTCCCGCCAATCTATTCACCCGATCAGTGTGTTCCGTTTTTTTGATACGACTAACCATTCAATCAGCTGACTACATGGTAAGCTCCATTACAATCTTCAGCTTCTTGTGCGGGGTACAGCAGAACCAGAATTGGTTATTTTTGGTTTCGGAGACTCCGATCCGTTGGTGATCGTCCGCTAAATTTGACTGAGTCAACTTCGGCTGTTTTGAATTGCCGCATAAAGATTGAAACTCGTTTCCTTTCGACGTCTCCAAACGCATTTCAGTCACGGAACCCGAAACATTGATAACAACAACTCATGGCATGGGCATTGGCTCACGGGGTCGCCCAATACACCCACAAGTCCACAACGAATCACCGAATTTTAACACCGGTTGCACCTAAGAGTGGGGGGCCTAGTGCTACATGGGATCAAAATCAAACTAAGGGTGCAGCGTTATTCTACTCAACAAGGAGCTTCAGTTTCACCCATAAACCATGCCTTGAAACTCCCTATAGCGGCCGCTATAGGGCGCGAAATTAAAAAAAACCTCGATTTTTTGCCGTTTTTTGCAGAGTGTACCATGTTGCAACGCATTTTTCTACCCAAGCGGATGTTTTTCAGAACCTGAAATAGTGTTCGTTTTGAAGATCTTGCGGAGCTCTACCAAGATATTAGCTCCGTCAAATCGGATCGTGTCCCTATTTTTCACTGTGAGCTACGCAAAATTACTTTTTTTGCATTTTTCACACTTTTTCCTTACTTTTATTTTCATGCAATGACAAAACAGTTTCTGACCCTGATTTTTGTGTCAAACAGGGGTTTTCGAGGTCGCTGAATTCAAATCTGATTTTAGATTTTTGCCCCAGGCAATTTTTTGCCCAAAAATTGGGCAAAAACGCATTTTTTTTCGTTTTTCAGTGTTTTTTGTTTTAATGTTTTAATTTTATGCGTGGATTTTATTAAAAAACTATTTCTGATATAGCTTTACAACCGTTGTACTTGAATCAGTTTTTATATTTTGCAACTGACCGCTTGCTTACCCAAAAAACGGGTAAAATGTTGATTTTTTTGCTTTTTTCATATGTTTTCGTTTCACAGTGAAAAAAATCAATTCAGAAATAACTTTTAATCTAAAAATGCGGGAGACGCATATAAAAGGAGGAATATGGCTTTGTGTAAGCAGTGAGAGACTTGGCTCGACAACTCTTTTCAAGTCTCTGATGTGGTACACACGGATACAAGTACATAAGAGCCATATTTTTGCGCCGCGTTTGTTGTACTACAAAGTGTAAAACAGTTTTAAAATTATTTTTTAACTGTCCTTTCCAGTTTAGTCCGCAATCACATCATGTGCGAAATTCTGTGCAAATTCTGTGCAGAATTTCTGTAAATCAAATATCTGTAAATTCTGTGCAAAAACAGAAAAATCAGAGACTGCAAAACATTGTTTCATGTGGTTTTATCGTTGCTAACGTACGCATCGCTGTGTACACACCAGCATCAGTGACAAAAAGGTGTTGTCTTCCGTTGATTTTCAGCCTGTTTACCAAACTCTAGTGGCAGGATAAACTGTCTGTCCCGTGAGTCGTTGCCTTTGCCACAGAAGGAGACCTTGCGTTCCCTAATGCCTCTGCGATACACTTTGTACTGGGCAAACCAGTATCAGCGATCTGAAGTCTGATCGTTATTTTAGTGGTTTTAGTGGTCGCTAAATGCCCGAAATACCGCAAATGTTGAAGTTTTAATTGTCTACAAAGTACATGTGCAACCGAAATACCGTATTACTTCTATTAACCCCCCCCCATATTAAACTCCCCCAAAACAAAACCCCCACCCCCTCGACAAGTTTCCAAATAATCCCCCATCCAAAATAAACCCCCATGGGGGTTTATTAGAAACCTGTTTGAAACACATACCTAGCGAATTCAGTGGCTGAATGCAGTGACATTAGTGAAATTGTGCTACCAAAGGCCCCAAAGGGATGAGTTAGTGGTAATTTCATTACAAAAGGCTGTTACAAAAGGAAATCTCAGTGAAAAGTAGAAGTTTCTGCGACTTTCTTACCTGCCATGCAAGGTATTTTTGCCATTTTCAACAAACCCCCACCCCTAGAATTTGTTTGTAAATAACCCCCCCCCCCAAAATAAACCCCCAACTCCAGAAGTCGCTAAAGAAATAAACCCCCATGGGGGTTTATTAGAGGTAATACGGTAGTGAATAAACGGCGCAAAAATATGGCTCTTATGTACTTGTATCCGTGTGTACCACATCAGAGACTTGAAAAGAGTTGTCGAGCCAAGTCTCTCACTGCTTACACAAAGCCATATTCCTCCTTTTATATGCGTCTCCCGCATTTTTAGATAATATTCTGACTTTTACATAAGCCGCGAAGGTCGGACCAAATTCACAATTCGTTGGTCACACATTCTTCTAAACCCCGGAGAACTCAGGTTTTCATTTTTCGTTTTTGGGCCGATTTCGCCTATGCTATTTCTACGGCCGATTCGCCCGAAATCCTCACGGTTCAGTACCTAGAATTGCTCACATAAGAAAACTGACCCAAAAGCCGTGATCGGCGCAATGAATTACCCTGGACAACACAATTTTCTTGTTTTTCATTTCTGGACCGATTTCGCCAATTTCCACGGCCGATTGACCCGAAATCGTCACGATTCGGTATCTAGAATTGCTCACATAAAAAACTAATTGAAGTGTGCTGCTTTGGTGTGTGTGAATGGCTCACTGGACTGCCAACCGATCCGAGCTGCTGTGTGTGATGACCGGTGGACGACGTTGGGGTTTTACTTTACTTTTACTCAATTAAAACGACGACGAAAGATGATAGAAATAAAGAGGGACAAAATGGCACGAACGGCACATGCTGAACTCATAAAACACAGCACTTTTATAATGTACGAGAACGAATCAAAGAAAAATAGCTGAACAAAGATTTAAGAAAACTGTTGAGCATCTAGGAAAAAAGTAGATGAGCATTGGAAGTCAAGCGCTCTGTCACAAGCAGTTCACCGTAAACCCGGCTTTGTGTGAGAGTGCAGACACGAAGGCTAAAGTAGGACATTACAGTACCCTACTCCCCCATACGGAGCGCCCTCGCGACGTCACTCTCCCTACGCAGCCGAGTGTCTGGTGCACTGTCTGACCTGGGCACCTGCTTCCACTCATTTCAAAACTCCTAAATGCTCCAACTCAAACAAACCGAAATTGAATCACTTGGAACTCGAACTCAGAAAACAAAGACCAACAACTATCAAGTTCGAAAACCAAAAAAAAACTGAACTGCCAAACTGAAAAACCTAAAAGCTATCCTGACAAACAAAAACAAAACAAAACTAAACTGTCACGATGTGATCACGCACGGCAGTCGAATTGCGGCGAAAAAAACCCAAAGAAAAACCGCCAAAACTAAAATAGAAGAAAAAACATTAAAACAGTTCACCCTCTCCCCACACTGAAAACGGGGGTAAAACAAAACAGATAAAACTATTACAAAACTGTTACAAATCAGCAGAAGACTGGCGCAACCTGCACTTTACGTCGCAGTTTACTGGAGACGTCAAAATCAAAGAACCGTGGCTAACAATAAAACTTCTACTGCGCTTCACTGCGCCACAACCAAACTTCTCCTCGCAGCCTTCTTCGGCACATCACCACAGCCAATCACGTTTTTGATCACGGAGGCCGTCCTCCGTTCGGTTTGAGTCTCGGAGACCGAAATAACTCCGAATCGGTTTGAGTCACGGAGACCGAAAATAACTCCGACCAACCAAATCTCCGCTGCGGCGTTTCGGCTTTCTCGAAAGCTGCCCTCGGCGAAACCCGGCCGTGCCATAGATCGACGCCGTCTCAGCTCGCATGCCGCCACAACTCCAGCCACCGTGCCTCCGTTCCTTGCGACGTTCTGCCAGCCACTGGTGCGCCCGCCACTCCGCTGATCTGCTTCGGCGACACTCGATGACACGCGAAGACGCGCAGCACGCCACCGCCTCTCGTCGACGCTGACCCTCCATGGCCTTTCTGCACTGACCCTCCATGGTCTCGGTGCACGCGACGTCGCCACCCAGCATTGTCTCGGCGCGGCCTCCACTGCGATGTTCTGCTTTGGTGTGTGTGAATGGCTCACTGGACTGCCAACCGATCCGAGCTGCTGTGTGTGATGACCGGTGGACGACGTTGGGGTTTTACTTTACTTTTACTTTACTTTTACTCAATTAAAACGACGACGAAAGATGATAGAAATAAAGAGGGACAAAATGGCACGAACGGCACATGCTGAACTCATAAAACACAGCACTTTTATAATGTACGAGAACGAATCAAAGAAAAATAGCTGAACAAAGATTTAAGAAAACTGTTGAGCATCTAGGAAAAAAGTAGATGAGCATTGGAAGTCAAGCGCTCTGTCACAAGCAGTTCACCGTAAACCCGGCTTTGTGTGAGAGTGCAGACACGAAGGCTAAAGTAGGACATTACATAATCCAAAATCCGTGATCAGCGCATTGAATTACCCTGGAAAACAACCTTTTCTTGTTTTTCGTTTCTGGACCGATTTCGCCAATTTCCACGGCCGATTCGCCCGAAATCGTCACGATTCAGTAGCTGGAGTTGTTCACATAAAAAACTAACCCAAAATCCGTGATCAGTGCATTGAATTACCCTGGAAAACACCCTTTTCTAGTTTTTCGTTTCTGGACCGATTTCGCCAATTTCCACGGCCGATTCGCCCGAAATCGTCACGATTCAGTATCTAGAGTTGCTCACATAAAAAACTAACCCAAAATTCGTAATTAGCGCATTGAATTTTTATGGACTAGACAATTTTCCTATTTTTTGTTTTTGGACCGATTTCGCTAATTTCCACGCCCGATTCGCCCGAAATCGTCACGATTCAGCATCTAGAGTTGCTCACATAAAAAAACTAACCCAAAATCCGTGATCGTCGCATTGAATTACGCTAGGAAACACCCTTTTCTTGTTTTTCGTTTCTGGACCGATTTCGCCAATTTCCACGGCCGATTCGCCCGAAATCGTCACGATTCAGTATCTAGAGTTGCTCACATGAAAAAACTAACACAAAATCCGTAATAAGCGCATTGAATTATCCTGGAAAACACCGTTTTCTCATTTTTTTGTTTTTGGACCGATTTCGCCAATTTCCACGGCCGATTCGCCCGAAATCGTCACGATTCAGTATATACAGTTGCTCACATAAAAAAAACTAACCCGAAATCCGTGATCAGCGCATTGAATTACCCCGGAATACACCACTTTCTCATTTTTTGTTTTTGAACCGATTTCGCCAATTTCCACGGCCGATTTCCCGAAATCGTCACGACTTTGGTTATTTAACAACTATTCCTTTGATTTTTTTCAAAAATAAACATCAAATTCAAACTCTCCGTTGTTGGTTACCCCTAGAAATTGTTTTATTTGTCAAATAACGGTTTGTTTCACGCGCAGAAATCGCAAATACACGTCAAAATAAGCATTTTTCGTAATTTTGTACAAACAAGCTAAATTTAAAGCCTTGGGAAGCATCGGAGAAAAAAATGAATGCGAAATTTGAAAATCCCAAAGATTTTTACCCTAGAAAATGTTTTTCTCATAATAGTCAGAATTTTCTTTATATCACTGAAACTGCGTACACATTTTATGACATGGCCGAAAAAAAGGGGGGGGAGAAGAATAAGTAACAGCTTATTCAGAATCGATGTTTTGCGCACACAGCGTGTGTAGAAGGTCACCACGAAAAAATTTCTCCTGCAGACAGCTTACCTATGGATTATCCACCTGTGTGCAGGAGAAAAAATTCTCAGCTCCTTTTATGTTCACAATGCGAGGCACAGAAAGTTTGGAATTTTAGCGCGAACGACAGATGGGCCATATTATGCCTGCATCCGCTGTCCGCTCCGCTAGCGCTTCGCTCGCGAATGGGCATGATT
>JASANC010000224.1:0-14307 GCA_030248135.1 Theristus sp. LFF4_11 | reverse complement strand
TATCAGAAGTTGCCACGTCCAGGATAAAAACTGGGCTTGCCGCTCTTTATTCTGGCTGTGGTAGTGGTAGTGAGTGATGAGTCGCAGAACCAAAAGTGAAAGATGCATACACTCGAACTCTATAAAACATATCCAACTAGCTGATTGGTTGGCTGGTGGTCAAACGTGATGCAGACCAAAATTTCCGCCTTCACACAGCAATTCCTGCACACCAGGAATAATGGCATGCATCGCGCCAATCATCATCTATAGTCGGATAAGTTATTGAGTTAGACCACAAAGTCGCACTCTAAATTATAGGGAATCAGCTGATTGGCTGGTGATTACGGTATGCATGCTTTCTGTGCAAAAATTTCTGTGGGACGGAGTTTTGTTTTGCACAGAAAGCATGCGCATACCGTAATCACCAACGAATCAGCTGTGATTCCCTATAATTTAGAGTTAGACTGTATCTAGAATAAAAAAGAAAACCAGAAATCAGCGCGCGCGTGCGTTCGCTTAGACGATCTTGAGCGCCTTTTTGACGCGCTCCGGCAGGAGGCGCTTGATAGCGCTCAACGGCACTGGCAGGACGATCGTCTCGCAGGCCTCGCCGCTGATGTGCGACAGAGTCTGCAGGTAGCGCAGCTGCACCGACGCCGGCGACTCGTTGATGATCGCGGCGGCGTCGCGGTAGGCGCGCGAGGACTTCTGCTCGCCCTCCGCGCGGATACACTGCGAATGGCAATAGTAATTATGTGGCATTATGTGGCAATTATGTGCTGAACAGTTTCATGCATGACGCGAGAATTCAAATTTGGTAAAGTGACCTGAGTCTCCTAAATAGGATCGAGTCACTTAGGATACTTTGAATTTTCCACAGAAAGATTGAAACTATCATAGTTCCCGTTCATGTCTGCAAACCCACTGATTCGCAGAACCGAAAAAACTTTCTGCCACATTTCATCCAGCACCGTACCCTACCGTACCCTACCGTACCCTACCGTACCCTGGCACGCGCGTCTCGTGCCGCTTCTGCTTCGGCGGCCATCGACTTTTGCAGGTTATAAGGAAGCCGGACGTCCTTCACCTCGACCCTCTCCACGTTCACGCCCCAGTCGCGAGTGGCCGGGCCCAAAGTTTCCTGGAAACGAAACAAAAGATAACAGAAACTCTGTTGTGGGAGTCGAGCTTGCCGGACAGTGTGTTGGGGGGGGGGGTTGCGCATCAACGTCGGTGTCAGAGCATCAAAATAAACACGTCATACTGCACGCGACCAACCAATCAGCTAATAGGAAACAAATTTGCCAGTCCGACCGTACCTGCATGTATGACTTGATCTGCTCTCGCTGGCCGAGCACCTCGGCGAGCGTCTTAGTGCCGAGAATGTTCCTTAGCGTCGTCTGCGCCAGCAGCTGCGTCGAGTGTCGCACGTTCTCGATGTTGGTCACGGAGGCGATCGCGTCGCAGATGCGGAAGAACACGACCGCGTCGACGGACACCGTCACGGCGTCCTTCGTAAGGATCTGCGAACGGTGTCGCGGTTGTTTTTGTTTTTTTTTGAGGTACTGGATGTTGATCATCCTGTTCCTATTGTATGACCCATTTTTTAAACGTGTCCTATTGAAATGACGTCATGTGTCGCCAAACATGCGCTTGCCGTTCACAGCAAACCAGACTTTCCGTTTAGCTGATTTCTTCCCGTAAACAAATGGTTAATGTCGAATCAGTCACACCAAACTGACATTTTAGTGTCTGTATCTCTTGACAAACGGGCGTTTTTAAAGCAAATGACGTCATTTTAGTCCTGACACGTTTGAATAAATCCACAATACATACATACTGTTACTACACGCTCAAAACAATGTCAGAATTCATTAGATGCCGAAATCTGCGAAAACTGCGAAAACAGCAACCCTTGACATGGCGTGAAAGTTTGGCATGCAATCAGTTTTGGAATGTATTTTTTGAAACTTTCTTGAGTCTTGAGTGTTGAGTTCAATTTTAATTGATCTGTTTCTTAACCTCTTGAGTCGGCACGTCGCATGATACAGTCCTCAGATCGACTTTGATAATGTTGTCTAGACATGGCAGTATGAAGAATACACCTGCAGAGCAAAAACGAGCTGCAATATGTGAATATTTCTTTCTAATAAGTCAAATATATGTTTTATTCGAGAAAAGTTTGATGTCCTGCTCCTCACAATGTTCCGTGTTTTACGTTCACAATAACGTCTGCATTCCCAATAATGTTTACTGTAAATCATTCAGCTGCAACTGCTCAGAAACTGTAGACTGTCACTGTATATTCCCCTGTACACCGTGCGATACACTTGTAGTTTGCTTTTCTCAAATTTGGGGACTTTGTAAAAACGAACCCTTCATACCTGGTCCTTTTGCGCCACCCTGTAACAGCCTACCAAGCCTGAACACCACCACACGTTCGTATTCAGCTGCAACCTGCAATTTCAACAAAAATCAAAATTTTAAACATTCACTGAAGTTTTTTGTTTTTCATTATTTGTTGATTGGCTGCTGTCCGATTAGATTAGGCGCGTTGGTTGGTTGCTTTGTGGCATGAAAACCCGAATCAATCCAATCAAGCTTGATAATTTGATGTATTGTCATTCATAAATCTTATTTTGCCGAGTTTGACACGCACACCAGAAAGTTTGTGCTTCCCCCAATGTTGGACAAAACGCAAAACTTCCTCTCCCTTATGCAGCTCACAACTTTGTAACGAGCGAAATAACAGAATAGAGTGTTGTTCCATTTCAAACCTTTTCAGCCAAACAACAACAACAACAACTTGACTTCATCATCGCTGGTCTCGTGTAACCATCTTGTTCAATTTCTGTCTTATTCTTCTCTCTGTTTCTCAATTTTTTTCGCCGTGCTCTGAACAAGTGCAAGCTAACTAGCCAAACTCCGATGTTGAACAATTTGTGGTAAATGTGGCAACTATTTGGATACAATGTTGAGTTTTTTTTTACCAAAAACAAGCATGCAACAAAATTTTTGACGGTATTACTTCAGGCTGAGCAATTTCAATGAGCTCTGGGATGAACCCTTATATACATGTAGCCTAATAATTATAGTTTGGCCAATCGGCATCGCAATAATCACGTTTTACCAACCAATCAGCATATTACACAAAATTGTGTGCTCGATCAATTGCTTTTTCTTGTTTTTCTCATTCGCGATAAATGTGGTAAACGAAGTTCTTTCTTTGATCTACCCGAAAACACCACTGCCGATCTAAACTTTTTAGATTCAGAACAGCGAAAAAAAGAACACCGCCAAAAACTTTCGTCTCGAAATGTGGCCAATAACCAGACGTGTCTGTTTGCCTATTCAAAGGCAATTTCGTTAAGTAGCCTGGTTCTTCTTGCGTCTGCACTGTGTTTTGACCGAAAAAAAGTTGCCCAACAATGAAATTTATGCGCAGCGATCTTCTGGAATTTTATTACACCGAAAAAAAATACGACGCAACAAGATGACGTAATTTCATATGTATGGACTTGGCTAAACAAGCGTTTTTTTTAACTTTTTGCCCGCGTTATTAAAGAAGCTTTGCTGATTGGTTGGATTACAAAATTGAATCGAAAACGTAGCCAATTAGCCAATCAGAAAACTGCATCCCATTGTTTAACTGACTTCAACTGAAGAAATCACTTTGACAGGTGCCAATCGACCTGAGATATTATTCAACAAAAAACACGTTTCTTGCTGATTGGCTGCATCATGCTGTAATGACCAATCAGCAATGACGCCGGCTATGACGCCGACTGGATATGGCACTAAAAATGCCAAAATCCATTCCAAGACTTGTTCCATGCCAAAATTCGTTCCATGACATTTTTGCATGGAGTGACTTTGGGAAAGGAATTTGGAATGGATTTTGGCAATATACGGTCTGGCCGAATAAATAAGGCAGTACTTGTATTCTCCCTCAAGGCGAGATTAGTCGCAGACTAGGAGTTGCCTATTTCAAGAATGCCAAGATAATTCCCAGTCGTGTGTGCAAGGGAGAAAGAATGAACAGAATGGCACGAAGAATAAATTAGTTTAAAAAACACGTCAAAGTTGACCTACAATTGGGTTTTTGAATGGCTTTTTTTCTTTCGTTCAAATTTCGCGCGCTCCTTGCACCCTGAAAAAAGCTGCCATGTTTACTCGGTCATTCCGTAGCCAATTAACGAGTTGACTGAAAAGCAAAAAGAGACGCAGCCTCACCTTCAGGCACCAAAACAGCGACAGTGGAAATGTCAGAACCACGATCGCATAGGAAAGTAACGTCAACGCGACGGACATCTTCTCAACGTTCCAACTATTGAAATGTGAAAATCATCCGCTGCGGTGGTCCTGCCAGTATATTGATTCTTTCAAAAGTGACGCAAAGTTGGCGATTTTTTATCGATAATTTCAATGGTGATGCCAATTGCCGTTTTTTGTTTTTCTGTTTGGCACGATTTCGGTGAAGGACGGATTGTTGTTCATCCACAACCGGTGGAAAATGGCAAGGAGTTGTTTCTTGTATTCGGCGTCTTCTTTTTTGGCTGGAAGATTTCAATATAAAAGGGTACAGTAGCATGTATATTGTGAAATTTCAGTTTCTTTGTATCAAGTCAAAATTAAGTCAAGTTGCGTCACAAAGTAGAGTTTTTTTCGTCCAGGCAGCACTGTTGACAACAAGATCAAAAGCGGAAAATTACGGAATAGTTACGAAAAGAAGAAGAGCGAATGAAAAGTACAAGAATAGAACCGAATTTTTTCGTGCGTTGGTCTGCAGAAAAAACAGCCACAGAAAAAAACGCTAAATTAAGTTATGCAATGACGACGCATGAAGAGGAAATCAAAGGAAATGGAGAGAGTAGACATGGTTTTGCTGTTGTTGTTGCTGTTGCAAGCCAAAGCCACGACAAAAGCCTTTTGGTAGAATGGAAAAAACCGCAAAATAGCCAATCAATCTGGATGTTGCAGCGCGGACACAAAAGTGTATGCTCCACCGTAAACATATGTCCCACATATGTACGTCCAGAGCACATGGGGACTTGGTGGCAGCATACGTCCAATCAGCCTGCAGTAGCATTCAAATGTAGCCAATCAAATTCAAATTAAAGGTACATTGTTAAGGGTGGCGGAGAACTGGTACCCGGAAAACTGGTCACCGGAGAACTGGTACCCTTTCACAAACGCACGCGGAGAACTGGTACCCGGAGAACTGGTACCCACTCTAGTTGCGCGTGTTCTCGGGGTGTTTTACTGCCTCTGTCTGTTTAGATTAATAATAATAATTTATAAAACTTTAGGTCTACTGTAGGAAGGCGCATGGACATCATAAAATAAAAAAGGCGGGCATTCACGAAGCAATATTTACTGACGCGTGTTTGTGTTAAAACATAGCTACGCGGTCACTAAATACTGCTTCATGAATGCCTCTTAAAGTGACATTACCATGAACCATTATTGACTAAAAAATGCAACGAATTCTGTCCAAACAAAATGCAAAACTGTATGTTTTTGTCACTTTGCCCAAGACTTCATTCGTTTTCATCTAGCTGCGTCTGGGAAGATCAGCATTATTGAGTAAAAGTTGGCGGCAAACCCACGGCTGTTAAAATAGTCAGTTCGGGTTGTGACTAAAGGCCGACCACTGAACTGAGCATGTAGCATTTTTTATTAAACCCACTGCTTGGTCGAGAAACACGCAGTTGAAGTTCCAGTTCGAAGACCGCGCACTTATGTATTATCAGTAGTATTGCAAATATAGGCCAGCCAGAAATAAACACACACACGCACACACACATGTACCGTAAAAGATGTGCAGGCTGTGCAACAGTGCTGTGTTGAAACATATGGAGTGCACTGCCTTCATACTAGACCTTTATGCTCTTGAAAAAATAGCCACAGTTGCTTGCAACTATACATTATTTGCAACATTCCTTCATCAGTCCAAGATGCCATGGAACAGCAAGTTTCATGCTGTCGATTAGCACTTTCTTGCACTCGTTATTATTCGCTTATTTTTGCGCCCCAACAACGAGCTTTTGCCTCTGCGCAATCTGTTGAATTGTTCAAACGTTTTTCATTCATCTCTGCCTGCCCGAATTACACAACACGCTTTTTCTGCTTTTCTCACTTTTTATTTCGCTTCGCGCCTGAGTGTGCAGGCTTGAAAGTTTAGAAACTTTATGTGGATGGTTTGTGGAGACAATAATTTTAAACGTCAGGCAGCCTACAGTCAATCGAGCTCAAAATTAAGGGCAATCAGCCGGTTGGCTGTTTTTTTACTTTGGACTGGCTTTCATTGGCCCTGCCAATTGAACTCCATCCAGCCCAGAGTTTGTGAAAAATTTCAAATAATTTTGACAAATTTGAATGCGAACCTTTTTTTGAGATTCTTATTTCGCTATCTTCCACGAACAAAATATCTATAAGGGGCTCTATTTTCAATGGTTGATTGGTTGCACGGCTAGCCTATGATGAGGCCAATCAATTTGCCTGGCGTGGAAAGCTTCTGTTGAATCTTTTCTAAGACGTTGCCCTTATAAATTTTCCCTCCAAGCAGCACGACGATTATCCTCTGAAACCGAATCGCTAAAATTCAACATGCATGAAACATACAAGCAGAACGAAATAAACCTGAGCTGTCCACCAGGCTAAAAAATAACAAATATAAACAAAACTCAGAAACACGCTGTGTTAAGAAAACGGCTTTGTGTGGCAGTTTTCGCTGAAAAAAAAACCGACAGATAAAAGAAAAAAAAATTGGATGAAGTGTGCCTGGGTTTCGAGTGACACCACGGATCCACCAGACCATTTTTTTTACTTCGAGACTTCTGGTAATCATATCCATGTAAATGAGCTAAACACAGCAAGTATGCAAAACATGACACTCCCTGATTAGCTTTATCTGTGCGGATTGAACCAATCACCGCGTTGCAAGTTCAAAATGTGTGTCAACTGAAAAATGCAGGTGCCAGACGTACAAAAGCGCATCATCTAAAGTTTCACAGAAAGAAAATCCCCGGGGTGCAAGAAACCCAGAAAAAACCGACAAGCCCAGATTAGAACGTGGTGTGACGTGTGGGTCAAAAAATGAAGAAAAAATGCAAATGGAACGCTGAAAATACATATCTTTGACAATACATTCAATCATGTTCAGGAAAATTGATAACGACGACGACGCGATATTGCAAAAACGTGAGTGAAGCAAGCGGAAAACGCCAGAAATCGTAACCTTTATGTGCTTCATGCATTTGACACGCACCGTTTGACATGGCTCCAATCATGACGTATTGCAGAAAGGTGGTTGCTCTGGAAAATTCAATCGAAATGCCCCGGGGCTAAGACAGCCGGGTAGAACAGGTTTGCTCAACTTTTACCTCCGACGTCATTTTAGTCTGCTCAACTACCTTGCTGATTGGCACAATCTTATGATGCGCAGCCAATCAGCGTGCAGGAATTTGAGTGTATGATACTTTCAGTGAAAATTCCCCCGGAATTTTCAGTACACACGCCCTTTTAGCATGCCGACACATGCACTAGCTTTTTGTGTATGTATTTGTTCGAAATTTGCAAACTAGCCAACAAAATTTCCAGTAGTGCACTTGTATCGCACGAATTTGAGAGACTGCACGTTCCAAATGGCGCTTTCAGAAAACGTTATTACGCTGTAGTGGAACCGAAAATCATGGCGCAAACATGTCTGACATGCAAAATAAATAAATAAAACAAACCCACAACACACTGACGAAACGAAATTGTTCAAATTTATGCGCTGTTTGGCTGCTACACACAATCATGGTGTGTTTGTTTGAAGTCTGGCCGAAAAGCTTATTTGCTTGAAATGTGCTGATGTTTCACACGATGTAGTGATAGGATGTCTTCTTTGCGGCATTTCGTGGTTGTGTCTGTTGATTTTGTTGTTAATTTGCGTAAAAGCAAGCGTAGATTTTTGAGGGAAGTGGAACCAAATAATTTTGTTTAGATTACACGTTGTTTTTGGTAGAAAAGTGAAAGTCTAACGACTTTTAGCGAAGGTCCACCTAGCGTATGACAGACAACCAATCAGCCTAATTTGAATTCAAACGCGCTTTTAGCTTATTTTGTTTGCTGCAAGACAGACAAGTTAAAATTTGTGGTCTATTGAATAAAAATAATGATGGCGAAAAACTCATTGTATTAGCTTGCGAAAAAAGTGACAAGAGAAGAAATCTAATAAAAACACAAAAAACGGAAAACCAAGTGCAAAGATCATATGACAGAAATAAGAGTATCTATTTTTCAAAGTTAGGAGACCAAAAGCTCTCAGTTATTCGTGTCTATTTTATTGCCATACCAAACAGTGGCGCAATTTTACAATGAGACCAAAAAAACTCGATAGCCAAATAAGCCTGCCAACCATAAAACTGCACTCAGTTGAACGAACAAAATATATTGTAAGCATTTTTTGGTCAGGTGGTTTTTGTGGAGAAAACATAAAAACCATAAAAGTTTTCTGGAAAATCATATAATATTTTATGTGATCTTTTGACTGTCGTGTCTTTAGTTTTTTGTTGCGGCAAAACAGAGCATGAAATGAACGTGGCGAATGTCTGAAATCGCACGATGAAGGTTTTTTTATTGAAAAAAACAAAAAACAGAACGTGAACAAAATACCGCGCAACAACATCAAACATACAGCATGGCCGAATAAAGAATGCAGTCCTTGCATTCGCCATCAAGGCGGGATCAGTCGCAGACTAGAAGTTGTCTTTTTCAAGAATGCCAAGATAATTCCCAATAATGTGTGCAAGGGAGAAAGAATGAACAGAATAGCACGAAGAATCTGACAGAATGAAAAAACTAAATAAACTAAATTAAAGTGAATTCTAAATAAAAAAAGGTGGTACGCAAAAACCAAAAAATAAACACCAAGAAACAGCAAAACAACATTTCAAATGTACTCATACAGAAACAAATTGAAAAGAATTTACCAGTAAAGCAACACAAAAATCTTTAAAACCAAAAAAACTATACAACACACCGAAAACAGCGGTTTTTTGCACACTTTTGGCGCATTTGTCTTCGTAGATTGATTGAGTGACAGGGCACAACACTTGAATTGTTGTACTTTTCGCGGGCAGAAAAAAACGGCAAAAAACTTATTGGACAGCTCACAATGGGTGAAAAACCCACTCAATCTTGTTGAAAAAATAAATGACTGCACAGTTGCGCCAAAAATAAAACTTGGAAGAAATGAAAAAAGAATGGATTCGAACAATTGTCTGGTTTCGGAAGACAGCTTTCTACTGGAAGAAGATAATAAAACAAAAATTAAAGAAAGAAGAAACACGTTGTTTAGCACAGAGGAGAGGATCACAGTTTTGATTCTTGAGCCTTGAAGAATTGATCTAGAAACGTGAATGGAATCGTCTACAATGCTAGCGCAAAAAAAAACCGAAAAACGCTGCGCAAATCAAGCGACGATGCACGATGAAGAGTGACGTGTGCGCGTTTCAAGCATTGAGCATGATAAATCGCGCTGTGTATACGATTCCAGCGGTGTAGCTCCTTAGAAATGCAACATTCCTAAGCAAAGCGGATCCCGGCTTGCTATTGGTATTCCGACGGGAATTCCACTGGTTGTATTTTTGCGCTTTTTGGCATAAATCATATCCATATAGTCAACGTGACGTTTTGAACGAATTTATTATTACCATGAACCGCATGCTAAAAAACATATCAAACACGTTGATTGGCTGAATCATGCTGATGTGCTACCAATCGCTGTGTCAGTTCATTCGATTGTATCCAATGATATACTCGTAACTGTTCGAACTAAAGTGCGGTGCAGAATAGAATCAAAACAGTCACATGCAGCCTATTTTGACAAAACCAACCCACCCTGCCCTGCCTCTGCTTGACTCACTGGGGTGGTTCATTTTAAAAATTCCCCGCCATGCTCTATTTATGACGACGACTTGCTTTTTATTAATCGAAGTGCATTTTTCAAACCCGATTTACACAGTGACTGTTTGTATTGTACTATACCCTAATATTTACGCATGGCGGTATAAGTTTAGCGATTTCACGCGTTGGTGACAAATGAACGCTAAAATTCGGTCGGATTTTGCAGGTTTTAGGAGCGGAATCTTTGCCAAGAACGAAACCGTTTGGTAATAAACGTGCGGGTAACATTATTTCCGCAAAAAGCGGAAAATGGAGACGCAAAGCAGAACCGACAGTTCAAGTTGCTGCTGAATTTGCTGAATGGTAAAAGTTGCCTTGGTGCTCGTTTGAAAAAAAATGACAAAATTCATTTTTACCTATGGAATTTTTGTCACAAGAAGACAGTTGGGCAAAAAATGGCACAGAATTGAAGAAGTAATATGGAACTTTGACGTTTATTCCTTGTTTAAAGACACTGCGCATTCCGTTTATAACACAGTAGTGTTGCACAATAAAAAGGCACACAGGCACACACGCGCGTGAATATCACATGTGTGTGCCAGTGTGTTTGTTCATGAGGGTGCCACATGTTTTAATCAATAGAATGCACTATTTTCAAAAATTAGAACCTGCATGCACAAATTTTGATTTTCTTTTCCCAGACAATAAATCTGCGTGCACCAAACTAAAAACCCAAGCCAATCAGCAGCTAGAGCGGATAAAAATAGTGGTCCAGTGACAAAAATGGTAACTTTTGCAACCCTTGCAACTTCGAGATTCTGGAAAGTCTCGTTCAAATTGAACAAGCGGTTAGTTCAAGCGCACGCAACTCAGTCTACTGTGGTGTCGTAAAAAATGCAAAAATATGCCCGTACGAGGGCATCAGGAGTGTATGGATTGGTCCCAGCGGCAAATTTGTATATTCGCCGTTTTGCGCTACTTATGCGCGTTTTTGAAAGCACGGCAGTGGATTTTGCGGTTAAAGTTGGCTGGCTTTCGAATTTCTCTGTACCTACGTCTCACGAACATGGGGAGCCTGTAATGGTAATGCCTGTAAAGAACAATCTGTGATGCAGCCAATCAGATCATTTGATTCTCACTTTTTATGCAGCAGTTGAGTGAATGATTTATTGTAAAATTTGGAATATGTTGGGATTTGAATAACAAAAAAATGCAATAAATCAGATGTAAACATGGTTATGTAGTAACTAAATATACACAATAGGATTATGGGAGGTCGTGCAACATAATTTTTGTAAGTTTTTACAGTTTAGTTATTCGCACAGCACAAACACACTGGCACAACTTCAAAACCAGCATGAATAGATTTTAACATGCAAATTTCCCGACTCAATTTTACATGATACATGGAAAAAAGTTGCGAGAATGCGCATTTCCTGGTGAAACGCTTCACAATGTATCAAAAATTCAAACACGGCAAAACTGACAAAAACGATTGAGACATTTCAGCGTAACGAATCAGAAATTAAAACATTGAAGTGCATATATGCTTAAGCTCAATCAAAGTCTATAATTTTGGAATGCGAATTGCATACTGACACAAATTCAAAATGCAGGCAAAAGTCAAAATCACTCGAATATAAAATGTAATCCTTTATAGATTCATGTTAGCAAAAAAAGAAAGCAAAACACAATCAAATGTCAACGCGGGTATACGGCAAAGACAAGAACATGTTGAAAGATTGAAACTATCCATCTAAGCCTGCCTCCCGTCTGCATTTCAGCTTACATTTTCCTATTCCCGCTAATGTGAAAAAGTTCCCTTTGCATTCAACTTTTAAATGCATTTGCAACCAGTTCTTTGAAAATGATTGCAGGTGCAGTTTTATATATGAATAGTTGAAAAAATATGAACTTTCCATCGGAAAACGGCAGTGAGAAAATGAAAACCTAATATCAAATTTGCCCCTAAAAGAATGCTGTGCGCTTGTGTGCACACACACACACAACACAGCGTATTTCATATTTCTATCTGCCATATCCGAATGAACCGGCTTTATCTCACATTCAAAATGAGACCAAGAGAAAAAAGCGAAAGTACACAAGTACACACTACAAACGAGCCAAGAATGAGACACGACCGTTTCAGTTTAAAAAGTACATAAGGTAATAGAAGAATTGAAGATGCATACACAATGCGGGAGGCCGAGCAAAAGTGCGGGAGCCGCACAGTTTAGCAGAACCGTTACAAGCCTGTGTAGCAAGCGTATGCCGCCGCTCTGTACCGCACGTTTTCCAAGTTTATACATTGAACAGTGTGTCTTTGACAAAAATGCGCGGTATTCATGGTGCAGAATAGAGCGGGAGAAGCCTCTGCCTAACCTAAGCTTTTGATACAAGAAACTGAGAGAGCCACCAACCCAGTCAGTGGTTTCAGACATTACGCTGAAATTCCAATGTATTCAAGGCTTAGCTTAGGTATTATTTTGTGGGCGGGGTCAGTTTCGGTGCTCTGAACATCATCAGTACCAAACAAGACGTGTTTCAGTGCACAGCACAGTAACATCCCGTATGCATGGCGCTTTCGTCCGCGTGTGTCTGTCTATCTGCAAAACGTTGTTTCATATAGCCTCCTGTACCCTCTGTCGCTTATTCGTGTTTGAGTGAACCGCGAATAATTTTAGCTTCAGTGTTAGCGGTGGTTGCCGGTCAAAAGTGTTATCGAGGGCTAAGTCCTGAGGTTTGTGATGTGACACAAATGTTCTGGCTTGACCATTTTGTTGTCGCGAGTGCGCGCTGATTTGCCTGTCATGCTTGACTTCAAATGTAATGTTCAACATTACTCCGCCTCCTTTACACGAAACGATAAATATCATATTGCATCATCAAACAGTGGTGCCTTTTTGGAACGATTTGCGGCAACAGTTTACAGGTGTAACTCAAAAGAATCAAAACCAAAACAGCAGCTTTCCTCGGAATGTACTTGAAGCCTTTTTGACGTTCTAGCTTTGAAATGCGTGCGCTCAAACACAACAACAATGTGTGTATGTGTGTGTGTGTGTGCAGCATTTTTATATGGACTCGCGAGCAAAAGCTTACATTGCCTCAAAAGTGTGGTGGTCTACGCATGTTTTGTACCTTCTAGTGAAGCACAAAGCATTCAGCAACCGCACACACGTGTGCTATGATACCCGCATGCATTGCATGTGGAGGGATCAGCGTCAAAGCTGGAAATTCGCTGGAACAGAGTGTGTGTAAAAAGTGGACAACTATGGATATATGGCGCTAACAAAAAAGCTATAGTTGATTCTAGTGATACCCCATTTGTGCCCGTTCTTGTCTGACATTTTTGCGTTTCTTCTGGTTTTTTATCATTGGAAGCTGTAGAAAGATGCCAAAAAAGGTTCCGATGCTTAAAAAATAGGGCGGGTCTTAGTGGCAAGCAGCATTTTGTTTCACCAGACGCGTAAACGTTACCATACTCCATGCTCAGGCTTTTGGATACCCGTTGGGGAGGGATTTTTTTCAAAGAAATGCCATATTTACTATGACTGGTTGTCCGGTCAACCTTTAGACCCTCCATGATCAACGAAACATCCATCTAGCCCACAAGTTTTGCGCCATCCAACGCCGATTCCGCCAATGGCAGCAGTATGCGCAACGCTCACCAACCGCATGCATACAGCTGACATGGTCGCACACATGCAGACATATCATGGCATGTACAGCAGCATGCGGGCAGCTTTTGTATGAACCCTGCGACCGTGCGTGTCTCCGTGTGCAGGCAAGTTCAGCAGGGGGAACTAAAGCATGGCGTTATTTTGGCGGCAAAGTGTGCGTGTGTGCAGTGCTTTTGTGAATCAATGCCCTTATAATACGAAAATGGAACTGAAACAGAAACTTCGAAGCTCCACTACTGCATTATTTTCGACTGTGTCTGCGCGGGAAACTACTGTGCTGTTCATGATACGGCATGGTTATACATATGTACATTGTATAACCGTGCGCGATGATTAGCGTGCTTTTAACGCTACATGTAGGAAGAAAGTGTCGTCGGTGGTTGGCCGGATCTCATTGCACATTTTTTTCCATGGACATGTGCGGTGGAAACTCAAAATAGATTGACTTTATCAATGTGTCAACATCATGTCCATGACATGGATTTGTGTTGTCATACCACACGTTTTTTTCTTGATTTCTGCAGTGAAACTAGTTTGCTGTATCTCCTTTACTTTTCAATCAACACTGGATTTTCAATGATAAAATAATTTATAGCAACGATCCAAGAATTTGAAGGACGCACTTTATCAAACGCTTCTTTCAACTAAAGTACGTTTGATCAGATATTTCGAAATTATTACACTCAATCAGGCGCATGGTTTGTTATGTGCGCGCTACTTTATGAATTTGTCAACTTACAGTATGTGGCCG
>JASANC010000223.1:0-10649 GCA_030248135.1 Theristus sp. LFF4_11 | reverse complement strand
GTGCCGTTAACAGCATACGAGCATTTTGACTGTGGTTACTGTGACAACATTCAGTATCACTGTTTGAATCACGCTTATTATTGCCACCAATCTGCTTTTCATCACGATTAGTCAGTGCAGCCAGAATTTGTTGTTGCTGCATCAGCAACTGCATGAGCGGTTCTTTGAAACCCGTGTTTGAATCTGTTTTTTCGGAATTGTGATTTGAGATTTGGACACCTGACGCAATATGCGTACCCTTTTTCAGGGCTGGTGCAGTTGTACCTGGTGCACTCTTATTCAGAGGCACACCTTTTTTCAAGGCTGGTACGGTTGAACAAAAAGGGGCACCTGGTGCTCTCTTAAGCAGAGGCACACCCTTTTTCAGGGCCGGTGTGGGATAGCGGGACGTCCGTACCCTTAGGCCTCGTTTAGATGATGTCAAAGACGCAATGCTTGTGTTGGCAACCGATGAAACACTGCCACTGGCTTCGCTGCTTGTTGTCGTTTGATGCCGGCGTTGTCGACGATTCATCATGTGGAATGATGATGATTGATGAGGTTGCGTGATTTCAGTTGTCGGGCTCACCAGAAGCGTTAGGACGATGGTTGTGGTCGACAGTGGAAGCTTTATCAGACGCTATCTGACTCCAAAACAACACACCAAATCACACAAACAAGGCACTTATATACAAACGGAATCACCAATTATCTGCTAATTATCTCCTTTAATCACCTATTATCTATAGAATTACTATGAGTATGAAAAATAAACAACTTCAGGCCCAACCGATTCTCCTGTCGCATCAGTGCCAGTCATATCCAGCTCAAGTGGCAGACGTGCGCGCACGCCGTAGACGAGTTCGAATGGCGTCTTTCTGGTCGAAGCTTGTTGACTGGTTCGGTAGGCAAACAAACACGAACGGAGTTTCTCGTCCCAATCATCGGCTTCGGCTGACACAACTTTAGACAGTGCGTCGCACAATGTCTGGTTGACACGCTCTGTTAGTCCTGTTTGGGCAAAAACACAAAACATAGTACTGACATGGCAATACAGACAGTCACGTCCGCGCACATAATACACGCAGTGGCATATTTACTTAACGTGTAACATCAGCCGTGAGCGTGTTTTTTATTTACCGTATCATATTATTGCGATTTTTTTCTCAACCATCCCGAGAATCGTCCAAGGGAAAACATAAAAAATTGTTTACCGTTGGACTGCGGGTGATATGCGAGCGTACGGCGATGTTCAATGCCCAACTCGGCGCAGAGACGGTCGTTGAGTTGGTTGCAGAATTCACGTCCTTGGTCACTTATTAGCGTTTCCATGACGCCAAATCGACCGATGATTTCCTGGACACAGTTCAACACGCACTCTGCGGTCTTGTCGCGAATGGGAAACGCCTCGACCCATTTAGTCAGGTACTCTGTTGCCACGCAGATGTATTGATTTTCTCGAGTGGTGACAGGAAGTGGGCCAACCTGTGGCACATTAGAAGTTATTAGTGATTTACTAGCCATTACGTTTTACGTTTAAATTTTGCTGATTTCAAATTGCCGCGCAGCCATGAAACATTTTCTCTATCTGTGCGTACAAACGCATATTAGGTCACGTTGAATAAGAACGATAATACCACACGATTTCAGCCAATTACGATGACTGCAAGTTTTACCTTCAGTCTTTGTCAATAAGAGTGAAACCGTTCGGCGGCTTTTGCCTGCCTACTCAACAAGAAAAAACAAAAATTGCAGGGTGCACGATTCGATAAGTACCAAAGGAGACTGAACATCATTGGATACCGACAAGGATTCAGTGAATAAGTCATGTGATTCAGAACACGCGCAAAAGTGAAAGCAACGTTTTTCATGTCAAATGTCAAAACACGAACGTTTTTGCGATACCACAGTGGCCGCCAAGCGCGCTGGAGTGGCAGTCGCGCATCACCCGATCGATCTCGGTTGTCATGACAACGCGAAATTTGCCAGTCGTCTGTTCGCTATCCTCCAACTTGTGTCGGACGCGCTTCGTCCTGTAGAGAAATCCATCGCACCCTTTTTCACGTGTCGCTTGTTTTGGCCGCCTTCGACGTGCTGCTTCAGCACCCAATCCGGATAAATGCGATCATTTTCTGGACTTGTCAAATACGTGACAACCTCCTGGTACAGCTGCGGATCCATTGCTTGGTGACAGCAAAAAAATTGAAGTGCACTTTTAGAACCAAAAAGTAAAACAAAAACACGTTTGAAAATGTTCAACGAGTGAAAACAATCCAGCAGAGCAAACAAAACAAAATTGACAGAGAAAAATATAAGTTCACTTTTGAAATCAAAAAGTAAAATTAAAACATCTTTGAAAGAGTTGTAAGAGTGAAAACGAATCCAGCAAAGCAAACGAAACAAAATGACAGGTAAAAAACCAACCGAACAGCATGAATAAAACAGTCTGCAAATGCAAAACGGTCCATGACTGGGACATTTTGTGTAGTTATGTATCGATAACTGTGACGTAATTATGCACCTGGGTGAACATGCCACACTAGTTAGTGAGTGTTTCACTTCTGTGGCCAGTAACCATTACGTAATTCACACGATACGTGTTTTTCTCTTTGCGTCCCTTTGTTCTCTTTATCAGTATTGTTGATATTTTGTGATCTTACCTTTGCACCGCACACGGATTCGCGTTGTATGGTGGGTATGTGACAGCCTGTATTCCCGTTATTTTGTATATTTGTGATCTCCATTCCCCGTCGCGTCGTGTATGAGTTTAGCTGGATTTGGAAATATTGCATACGGGGTTTTTAAAACGGCTACGGGGAATTAACACCATGGTCCATTCCCCGTACGGGGATTTAGCACCATGGTTAAATCCCCGGACGGGGAAATAAAAACACGGGGAAATAAAATCGTGACACCCCCCCCACTCTTATTTGCAAACGGTGTTAACATTTCAAAAAGCCAAAAAGCTTGGAACAAGAAACCGAGATCATCGTTTGCACACCTCGCGTGCGCTGCGACAGCACTGGTTGCACAACGGCAGCCCCACCTACTGCATCACCGCCTCCAGAGCTGAAAATACAAACTAAAATTAATAAAATTTATTTTCAAAATCACGTTCACGTGACGAAAAAAAAATCTTTGGCTTGCCTACTCATGGTGTCTTACACTTTTCTGGTATTATGCCGTGCACTGCAGAATAAAACTGACTGACTGAAAATCAAGCACGCAAAAACATGGTTTCAATTGTGAGGTGAGTTGCAAGCCTGATGAAGGCCTTGCAGTTGCGTTGAGACAAGTCTTCATAAGTTTTTTTCGTTGCGCCGTCACAAAACGCAACAAATCAAATGTTGCTGTCACTTTGACGCTACGCAACACACGTACGGGTGTAAAAGCGAGTGCAATGCGAAGCCGATTCACAACCAACATAATGGTGATGCTGATGTCACCAATGAAACCCGATCCACCGACGGCGTTGCCGCCACGCACCACCGCTGCAGCGGGTACAGTCGTTGTTGCTGATGGCGAGGTTGCTCGTTGCGGCGGCTCAGTTCGAGAAGGAATCAAAAATGGGCCCTAAATTGAAATAACCGCACATATATTGTAGAAATTTAGCTGCTGCCCAGGACGGGTTGGACAGCTCCATCATCGTTACTTTAGACACAATTTTCTATTGATTTGAATATTATATTTGCATTTGGCATCGGTTGCGAATTGAAAGCAAGACCTTGCTCTCAGTCTGTTGTTTGACTGATGGTCGCGCATCACAAACATCATTCATTCATTCATTCATTCATTCATTCATTCATTCATTTTATTTCGCAAGAATGCGGGATGCTCCGCTAAAACTGTTAAGACAGCATGAGATACGGAGACCCATCAACCGATCAGTAAACACACGCCACACATTGATGCTTGTGCAATTGTCCGTGACCGTTGGAACGCGAAATCAAAATCGAACGGGCGTCCAGCTTGAAACAAGGACCTCACCAACCGGCTGAGTTTGCGTTGCAGCTGGAATCGAGAACGGAGTGAAAGCATTAGGTGGCCCGTGTGCATGGCGAGCATCAGCGTGACGATGTCGCAAATCCAAACTGATGAACAACACGACGACGTGCCGTATTTTCGCATGACGACCTTCTCGGCCGCTGCTCATTTTGCATCTATTTACAATTACAATGCCAGGTCAGGCGTTTTTGCTGCTGCACTGGTTTGTTGCGTTTTTGTTTCGAACGTTGAGAATTGATCTGCCAAGCATACTAGGGGGGGGGGCGGGGAGTACACCTAGGGTTAGGAGCTTTGAAAAAAATTTTTTTTTATTTTTTTTCGTTTTTTTTAAATTTGGATTTTTTTTAAACTTAAAAAAAATTTGAAAAATTTTTCTTCTACTTTGCTCTAAAAATTCGATTTATGGCATAATTTTTTTCAAGTTCAAACCAAATTTTCTTCCCAACTTCTTTGTGTGCTTAGGTAAATGTCATTATTTGGTCATTTTGACCGACGTACTCCATGTTTTTCGATTTGGATGACTTCTAGAGTCAATTTTTAGCGTTGAAATGACTTAACTGAATTGAAATATCGTTTCAGAAATCGTTTTCTTGCAACTTAGAACATGTTTTTCAGCCGGTAGGCCATGAGATGAACATGATATCTTGTTGATTGGCGTATGTTATAGGTCTACAATGGAGTTGTGCGATATATTGTTAAACAATTGGAGCGGAGATGTTGGTTAATACCACATCACACGACCGTTTTTCAGATACCCGATAACATGGCCACATGTTAAAACTTGCGTGCTGAGCTAAACTAACGTGTTAAACTTGCATCTGTCAGTTGTCCGCAACGTGATCGCGAAATCATGGTACGTGTTTTCGATACGATGATTTGAAGAGTGGGCTCTCGCCATGTGGCAGATAGCTCAGCTGGTTGAACCTGAAAGTAAGTGTCTTGGGGGGGGGGGCGACCGGGTCGACAGGGGTTGCCGACTTAGCTACAGCAAACAGGAATTTTTGAACACAGTCAAATTTTGGTAATTTTCTAAAGAGGAACAACTAAGAACGGTTCAATATTCAAGTACACGTCGAAAATTGTCCTGTTTTACTGTTGAAAACGCAACTTTCCCTCTATGAAATGGACATAATTTCAATAAAACACGATTTTCGCTCTTATAGTTTTCCGGATCGTTCTGAAAATAGTCTAGATGAACTCAGCTCGACGAGACGCTTCGAACGAACCTAACTTGTTTAATTTTTTTTTAATTTAAAAAAAATCCGGACTTTTTTTTAAATTAAAAAAAATTAAAAATTTTTTTTTACAAGTTGAAGACTAAGTGACAAGGTAAAGTCAAAGAAAATTTTTGTTGAACTTTCGAAAAATTATGCCAAAAACGGCATTTTCAGGGCACATTAAAGAAAAAATTTCAAAAATTTTTTATAAAAAAATAAAAAATAAATGCTCCGTCTTTTTTTACTTTAAAAAAATACAAAAAAAATTTTTTGACCGTTACATCTCTACCCCCACCCCCTATTTTTTCGCTTAAATTTTGAAGGAAAAACGCTAAATTTTGCTGCAAAATCTTTGAAATTACAATGAAGATGGCCAAGTTATCATATATGCAGCTTATATTATGGACTTTATAGACGAAAAATCATGATTTTCGAAAAACATTTTAGGGTGTGCAGAAAATTTTGGGGGGGGGGGTCTCCGCCAGACAAAATTTCATGGGGGGTGTGGGGAGGGGTGTCGGCCAAATTTTCGAGGGGGGGGGGTCCGATGGGGGGGGGGGGGGTGCCCGGTTTTAGGGGGGGGTGGCACGGTGCCCCCCCCCCCCTCCCCCCCACCCGACGGTCTCTGGTGCTCTGGGGGGTCCCCCCACCCCCCCCCCGCGCCCACGGTACTGCTGTCGACCCGGTCGCCCCCCCCCCAAGACACTTACTTTCAGGTTCAACCAGCTATGCTATCTGCCACATGGCACCAAATAATGACATTTACCTAAGTACACAAAGAAGTTGGGAAGAAAATTTGGTTTGAACTTTCAATAAATTATGCCATAAATCGAATTTTCAGAGCAAAGTAGAAGAAAAATTTTTCAAATTTTTTTTTAAGTTTGAAAAAAAATCCAAATTTAAAAAAAACAAAACAAAAATAATAAAAAAATTTTTTTCAAAGCCCCTAACCCTAGGTGGACCCCCCACAGAAAATTTTGAAAAAATGCACCCCCCCCATGGGACCCCCATGGGGGGGGGCCACGTTACCATAGTTTGGACCCCCCTCACTTTTTGGTCGGCACCCCCCACCCCCCCCCACGGCACCAACCCCCCCTTCGAAAATTTTTTTGGGCCCACGGTACTGAACCGGAACCCTAGCCCAGGCCATAATTGTTATTGGTTTCAGTTTGAAAAGAAGAAGACTATTGTTTTTCAATTTGCTTGGTGTTGCTAGAGCTGCTGTCATCGGACAAAAAAATCAAAATGGTAAACATCGCCATCAGAATTCGCCTTCATTCAACACAAAAATCGTCGCGTGAACCACTGAATGATGCGAGTGAGTTTGCAGTTAAATGGACATTCATGAAACAGTGTTTTGTGACAGGTTGCACGTTGGAAACATAGCTATGCGGACGCGGTCACTAAAGTACGGCTACTTGTACTGTTTGATGCTTCGGCATTGCGTGTCTACTTTTTGCACGATAAAATCGTCATCGTTCAATTATTCATTCACGAATGTCCCATTATTCTCCAGATGAGCTTGACTTGAACAGCATTTTTATTTTCAACACTGTTTTCAAAACGACCCCGTGTTGTGTACTGTCAGAAGAGCAACAATAATTGGTGTGTCACTGATTGGTGGCCCACCCGTGATTGCTCGTTTGCAGCCATTTTCGCGAATCTCTTGAGCGATCCATCTGAGGAGACGAAGTTCAAGGCGCTGATCATCGATCGTCTCGATCATTGGCCGACCATCAATCGTTGGTGGCACCAGCTGGCTGATTCGCTGCCTGCCTTGGAGCAGCTGGCTGAGGATGAAACGTTCCCGGAGCACGCGAGGTCTGTTTCAGTTTTGACCCGATTGGCCTTCTTGCTCAACAAGCGCACTGATGGTGGAGATCAACTGGATTGATTGGTTTGGTTCAACGCTTGGCATTCTGGCATCATAATGTCGCCATCAACATCAATGATAACCGCACCCGTAATATCGTGCGTTGTTTGCAGGGCTGCGTTGGTTGCATCAAAGATACTGCACTATTTGAGCGAGTATGACGCTGCGTTGCATTATGCGCTCAGGGCTGGAGGTCACGTGTTGTGTTGGCATTTTCGGTTGTTTGCAATTCATTCAAAATTGAGATGTCACAGTAATCAAATCATCCAGGTTGCTTTCAAATTGAGCGTGTTCAATTTGTGTTCTTTCATAAGAATAATAAACCCAGAAACAAAATTTCAAAATTACTTGTTTTCTCCCGCATCCAGCAGTACGTCATTTACGATGCACGGTTTTGTTTGTTGCTTTTTTCAGACCTGTTCTCACTGACACCTGTTATTGTGCCGGGAGAGATCTTGCAACCTGATGAGCTATACGTGAACAAAATCATCGGTTCGTTTGCTTGCTTTGCGTTTTGTCATTCCGAATTGCAGCGTCGTTTCTTCTGGCGAAATCCTAGTCAGATGACCACGCACTTTCACAACTTGTACAGTTATAGTGTGCTTGACTGGTGACTTTTCCGCGGAATACAGAGCATGTGATATTTTGAACGTGGAGCGAATTGCGAATGTATTGTGATTGGTTAAGATAAACTTTTGTGTAACTATGCGTTCTTGCAACTCCGATCCCGTTCTTCCGTCTTTCCCGATCTCTGTATTCTGCGAAAAAAGTGACAGGTTAAAACTGGCATGCTATACAACTGAACACATACCGGTATGCCCTCCGTCCTCATGGTTTTTTGAATTTGTTTGTTACGGTGCAAACAGTGTTGAAATGTACCGTGTGTACAAACAGGACGTTTTTTTCAGAACAAGCGATCGATAAATACCAGAGCGTTGAGACGACGGATAAAATCGATGCACGTCTGCACTCGCTGATCGAGCGTGTCATTCGGCGCGAGCTGCACAACAAGAATTATCAGCATGTACGTCGCAGTTTCGTTGATGCCTCAGTCACTGTGGTGATAATCGACGTCACGTTCAAGACATCTGATTGGTTGTGCTTTTCGTTAACCTGTAACCAATCATCATATGATTCGACCATTTTCACGTTTGGTTTGCTTCGCGGTTTCAGGTCATCTGGTTGTCTCTGTCGCTGCGTCGGTTAGACGTGCTGAAACGAGCGTTGATTGAATCGGTCCGTGTATGGAATATGCTATTTTTATACATACAGTACAGCTGTGTTTCAGCGGCATCCATGAAGCAGTCTTTTAGTGACGCGTCACTGCTTCGCTGCAGTTCGCTTGCGAGAAGTGAACGCGGATACTAATGAGCTAGCTTTGCACATGCGATCGCGCGAGCGTGCTGTTAGAGCGATGTGCGACGCCATTCACGAATTGCAGTTGTGTATGTGTGTTCCGTTTGCAGCGCGACGCGACGCTGCTGACGAAGACGCTGGACATGGTGATGTGCACGGTGGCCGAGCGGACGCACAGCGACGAGGCGCTCGAACTGCTGCTCCATCTGTGCGCCTCCATGGAGCAGCCGGACTACACGCGGCTCGTTCAGGTGGCAACAGCGTGCTTGTTGGAACACATGACACCACAGTTGTCGCAGGATACAAGAAACAGATGTAGCAGCGGCATGAACGCATTTTTAGCCGCAAATGGGCTGTTCAACCAAACCGAAACCAGATACATTTATCATATTCTTACTGTAATTCAAAGCTTCGCTTGCTCTGTATTCAGTGAAGAAAAGTGGCCAGCTTTAATTTAAAATAAACATGCTATTGTTAGCGTTTGATACAAAGCACTTTACACAAGTGCACTATGAGACTCGTCGTTGTTGTCGGCTTGCATCACATGACCCCGAAGTGCATTGAGTATGAAGTCTTCTGTTGCCTTCGTGTTATAGCAAAGCTAGTGGGTTGGCTCTTGATTTCAATGGGTGGATGTGGAACATGTGGTCATAAAACCGATCAATTAATTGTGTGATTGAAGTTATCGAACGCAACAACGCTCTGGCTACAAAGTGTTTTTGTCCTATTTCAGCCCCTGATTCGCCTTGATCGCCCGCACCACGTCGCCGAGTTTCTGCAAAAAATGATCAGTCATGAGGTGCGATTCTTTTTTAATCGGCTTGACAAGCAATTTGATGTTTTTACATTTTCAATTGGCTTTTTTCATGAACGTCCCAGTCTTTAATACGCCAATTTCGTCAACGTTAAACATTCGAATCAACCAACAAATAAGCGGTTTGAAATTTGTGAATAAACTGTAAGTTTTAGAGTGGTGACGAGCTGCTAGCGTATCAGATGGCGTTTGACGTTTACGAAACTGCGAATCAACAGTTCATCAAAAAGGTTGGTTTTTCGGGTTTTTCTCATTTTCTGGTACAATGTTCAGACATTTGACGGCGCAAATGTTCTGACATCCTATCAGTTTTGCCTTTGACTGCGCTCGAAGAAGTTGACTACAGTTCACGATTTTCAATTTGACAGTGCGCTTATTGGTTGCGGTGTGGTAGTGTGCAGCCTATCAGCAGAGGCTGTTTCACACTGCGACGAATCAGCGTTCGAGTGTTTTATTGCAGGTCACGAAACAGCTGAACAACGAGAAAGACGACGACACCGACGAAGACAAGGAAGACGAAAGTGAGAACGGAACAATGGACACGAGTGAGGCGGAAAACGCTGAGAAAACAGCAGACACCGAAACGACGAAACCGGTCGCTGGCGACACACTGGAAAAGAAACCAGCTGACACGAAAGAAAAACAGACGACGGAAGACGATACGAATACGAAGGACAACGAATCTGTGTTAGATTGAATTATGGCGTGTTGAGAATTTTGGGAAAAGAGAAAAATGCTCGAACTGTTCGTCATTTTGAGCCAAGCACACCTCATTGTGCCCAGCTTTATGAGAATTATTTTTCAGACCAAGACGTTAGTTTCTTTTTCTTGCGCAACTTTTAAAATCTACTGAGAATAACATTGGGGGGCGAGTGGGAGAGCGCTGCTTGCTCGGATTCTCTTGATTTTCTGTCGATGTCTGATGTTGTCAATTGTTTAAATTGATTGGATTGATTGATTTGTTCTGCATATTAAATTTGAATTTTTTAACTTTTTTTAGAACGCATTCGGACGATACTTCAGATGGCCCGTCTGCCGCAAAGAAAGGGGCTACGCCGCCAGAAAATGCGGAGGTCAGTGCAGTGTTTCTTTTTTCCAAAATAACACGTGACAAATTTGATCTTTGAAACTTGAATTTTTTCACCTAACCTGGATTGAAAAGTTTTTCATCTGTGCAAAATGTACGGCTATTTTTGTCTGAGTTTGTTTTCAGACCGCCAACGAGAAGCGAGTAAAAGCGAATTTGTTGCGTATTTTGTCGGGCCAGGAAACGGTGAAGCACAAGCTGCAGTTTCTCATTAAGAACAACAAAACCGACATGTTGATTTTGAAGAATTGCAAGGTGCGCGGTGGTTTTGAAGATTTGTGTTTTTTTCTCTCGTGTGCTGTTTTCTGCAATGAAATT
>JASANC010000221.1:0-23545 GCA_030248135.1 Theristus sp. LFF4_11 | reverse complement strand
ACAATACTGCTTACTAAATGAAATTTCTTGAATGAGTTTGAAATCCTTTTTTGAACTAACCAAATGGACGTCACTGAATGATAGATTCAACGCGGCGACGATGGGCTCCGTCGGATTAGCTAACCGACTCCTCAGCAAACTTCGATGACCCTGCAGAATCGCGGCTCGCAGTCGATGCAAAGTGGATTGAATGCCGACGTCTGGTGATGATGCGGTTCTTTTGTTATCCTTGAACGTCACCGATTTTGATGATACATCTTTGCTTTCCGGTTCGTTTATTCGGTTTGTGTCCAAAATATGCGGTTGCAGGACAGTTGTGTGCAGCGCAGCTGTCCGACTGTCTGTGAGCAGCCGACTATGCTCGCTGAAATATTCAACAGTTTTTTAATGACACTGGTTGTGAAAAAATGAATAAAAAATGTATTAATTGGACAACGAATAACAAAATCACCTGAAGTGAATCGGCACAAGAAACGTAGACAATGTAGTGGCGAATTCCTTTGGTGGCGCATATGCCTGCCGATTAGCGGCAGACACCGTAGTCAGTTCGGTTGATTGTGTCGAAAATTCCAACAAACGACGCTTAGCGATCGGTAGTTTTAACAGGTCAGACGCATTGCACAGCAGATTCAGTTGCACTAAACTTGTCGCCCAGTTCTGAGCTTGATGGCGGCTTCCGATTTGAGATTGGATATTTTTGGGCAACGACGACGGCAACAATGTCAACAGCAGTGTCTTTCGTAGCGCATCACCGCTGCTGTCGATCCAGTTCGTAAACCAACTGCGAGCTCGCAAACACAACGAGATTTGATCTTTTAACGATTGCTCGGTTTTGTCGCTGTTACTGCCAGCGCTTTCATCGATCTTCCAGTATTCGTCCTCATCATCAACTGCTTCATCCTGCACTCCTTGGTAGACCGGGTGTTTCGGGCAGTTTTGAGTTTGCCGTCGATTGAACAACTCGAACGGCACCGGTGACGCATCGATTTCGCGCAGATAGTTCAACCAAGTGAAACGTTTTGTGTACGATTTCGGAGCTTGCAGAGCAATGCCAACGTGATTGCAGTAGCCAATAGGATGCAGATCAGCGTTTGAGGTTTCCGACTCGTAGTCATATCTCGAGGTCCACCCGTCAAAATGAATCGTTACTTTGCCGTCGGTTCGGTTGACTGCAATGACAGTTGCGACGCACGTTAGAGTTGGGTTTAGACGGTCAAGCGCTTCGAGACGCATTCCAATCTGAAAATGTAGCAAGTTTTTTATGTCTCGACAGCACAATAAAAATTCCGTTCTTACCTGCCAGCCGTCTTTTGGATCAGCTATCCGCACGCCTTGTCCGCCAACCGAAATATTTACTATCGGCGTGCCTTGCGTTTGAATCTGTAAAATTAATTGTTTTTTGAAGAAAAAATTTTTCAGTGAAATGAGTTTTAAACTAGCGAACTTCGTTGAAGAATGCAGCAGGCACAGGGTCTCCATGTTTTTTCAGCAGGTAAGAAGACCACTTGAACACCTCGCTATCAGCGTCTTTTGGAAACAAAAATCGTTGCTTATTGTGTTCAGAAAAGCCAATTGGATGAAACGCAACGTCACTGATAAAACCAATGGTATCTTCATGTCTGCTCTCTGAAAATTGTAGTTAGCAAAAAATCGTTCATTCTTAAGACAGAGAAACGTGGCAGGCTCGAAAAAGTTTCTTACTCAGCCGTTCCTCTGGTGCTGAATTGTTACGATCTTTCTTTTTTGTTGCTTTGTTTTTTCTTAATGAACGACTGGAAGAGGTTCGGCTGAGCGACTGCATTGACTCCAGCTGGACCATTGTTTCAACAGTATCCAACTTGTTGTGGCTTTTCCTTCGTCGTTCACGTTTTGTAGCTTCACTGGCGCTGGCGATTTCTTCTACTTTGTAGAGAACACGGCCACTTTTGTCGAAACCGGCGACAATGGCTGCCGTCAATTCGTTTTTTGAATTGTTCTTGTTACTGGCTGACATTTTGTACAGTGCATGTTTTGGGGTGTCCTTGATTTGTTCGGCAGTAAATAACTCATAAGGTACCAAAAGTACCGATTCTTTTGTCGACAACTGAAAACAAGTTTATGCTTTAACTTCTGTAAAAAAGTTTTCATGCAAAACTCCTGATTCTATAAACTACGGGAAAAACTTACTTCACTCAAATAATTGGTCCATGAAAAGTTTTTACTCAGACTGCTCGGCAGCGAAATGTCAACACCAGCATGATCACAGTAACCAATTGGATGGAGATCTGTACTGGATGGTTCTGTCTCGTAGTCGTACGTGTTGCTCCAGCCATCAAAATGAATTGAGATCGTATTATGTTTGCGGTCGACTTTGAATACAGTTACTGGACAAATCATATGAGGATTTTTGCGATCCACTGCTTCAAGGTGCATGCCAACCTGGAGTTTATATAAATTAGATAAAAAACAACCACAATGATGAATCGCCTAACATTGATACACACCTGCCACCAGTCAGAGGCCGGCGGAACTCTGATCGTTGTTACCAGAGAACTGTGATTAGATACCGGTGCTTCAAAATACTGACCAATTTTTAAAGACACCATGTCGGGAACGTACTGAAACGAAAAAACGGTAAAACAACAATGAATTGCAAAACAACAACCTAGAATATTAAGAATTTTACTTCGTCAACGTTGACGGCAAAGACTTCGGCAGCAGCGCCAATTTCAACAAACATCAAATGTACAGCACCGATCGGTCGCAACGATTCCACACGAAGTCGATGATCAACTGCCCAATTGTCACAATTGGCAACAATTAACTGCGCCGCATCAAAGTGATACTCGATTGCTATTCGTAAGTGTTTTTCGCCCGTGACAGACAAGATGTCCGCTAACGTAGTGTAGTCCGTCAGGTTAGGCCTGTATTGTAAACAACCCAGTAACAGAAGTCTAATCAAGTGAGCAATTTAGTTACCCAGATTTCAAACGCATATAGATTTTCTGCGGTTTGTTCAGCGGTCGAACGACAATCTCTGAGCATCCAGGCGCTTTCATCGGACACTTTATTATAAAGGGAGCTGATTGCATGCGATAGCATTGACCCGCGAATCCAACAACTTGTTCTGATGATTGCTGCATCAGTGCACTACTTTTGTCTACTTCACCAGCATGCTGCGCTAAGTGATTTTCGCGGCACCTGCAACAATTTACAAAATAGTATAATTAGAAAAATCAAGTTTTTTAATATTATTGTTTGCCGTACCAACGCTTTTCGTGAGTTTTAACCGATCGCCTGCTTCGAAAACGCCGCTTGCAAAATGTACAAATGTAAGCCTGTCCGTCTTGTTTTGCAGTGCTGTCCTTTTCTACCGGATCGGCAATAACAGCTTGACCGTATTTTGCAACAGTTCCATGCCATTGCTGACAAAGTGTGGTCAAACAATTATTAAAAGCTGTTTTACTTTCATTAGCTGATGTGCCAAAAACTGATAACCGTATAGCAAAAAGTGCAAAGTAAACTTTATCATTATTTTCTTAACATGGCTAACGAGGTTAAAAAGCTAAAATTACAAAAGTCTAGAAATTAACCTGAACTTGTTTAACGCATTCCATGCAAGCATGACAGAGGCGACAGGTCACCGTCTCCGGTCGCGATCGCGCTTCTTTGCCGCACATGCTGCACAGAAGATGCATATCCACAGTAGCGTTTAATTGCGTTTTCTCGTGTTTACATCCGATTTCGAAATAGCCGTCTGTAAAAATCTAAAATTTTTCGACCGGACACAAATTGATGCTTTAAAATAAAATATTAGCCTGAAACACTGCTCTTAATAACCTACCAAGACCGAGTTCTCTTGGAATGACCATAACATTGAATGTGGGGCATTTCAATTCAGCAGCTGGATTAGCCAACAGTTTTCTGACATCGAAAGTATGTCTACGCTCTTTGACTCGACAGTTTGGACAAAATATTCTAGCCTGTAAAAATAGAGAGGAGAATGATAATTTACAAAATTCAGTTAAAAATTGCAAAAATTCCAGACGTACTTGGAAGCCAATTTGCTGTTGTATGAGCGTAGCTTCAGTAATCAGTCGAATCAATTTAAAACAGTCTTTGATGTTATCGGCCAAATTGTCACAAGCTTGCTCACCCCAAACCTTTGAAACAGTACACTTTATCAACAATTTCTGTTAATAAAACATGGCCACATTAATAAACACCATCATAATAAATTTTTATCGTGTACCTGATATGGATCAGCATCTCCACCTCTCTGTCCACTGCCTTCTGCAAATGCCATCGAACGGACGCCCAAGTACAATGTGTTCGGCGCTAAAAGGAATGACAGTTTTCGCTGGAATGACAAAATTTAGCTGGAAAACCCGTAAAACTGCGTAAGTGACTAACTAAGTTAATTGGTTCAGTTTCTTGGTGGTCAGTGTTTGTGAACGTTTAACTAGTTAATCAATGAAATGAAAAACAAGCATTACATTACATTTATCGACAATTGAAACTCGCACGTCCACACAGCCGATCACCGAGATCATGCCTGTTCTCCAAACGCATATTTGGTCTGTAACGTCCGTTACAGCCACGCACACCAAATAAAGTGCACGGTGTGCATCGAGCACCAAGTCGTAATGCATAGCAATCTCGCGTTCGTGGTTACGCCATTCATCTGGCCAAAGCTGCGTCTGAAAAATATTTTTGTAAATCCGCAGCCATGTCTTTAAATTAATGAATTAACCAAAAAACACGAGCAATGAAAAAACTAAAGCCTCTCACTTACAATGGTATTTGTTGGTATAGACGGTAGATGTGCCATTAACAGATTGACTTGTTGTGGGGAAATATCATTCTGCCAGGCTCTCATTAGTGGCAGGTACAGTCCACATTTATCAATATGACGAATGAAGTTGGACAACTGCAACGTTGTTACCAAGTTTTTTCTTTCAGACAAATAATGAAGGTTTTCACATTTGACCAACGTTAACAAATCGTTACCGTTGTTGGCGTTATCGTTTCTTGAGTTGCGTCGTAAAGCGTTTGAAAAAGCTGATGATGATAGAACTGGCCCAGTGTTCTGTTGCTCATCCATGGCAAAAGCGAGCGCTTTTGCTTCTCATCAGCCGACATTTTTTGCAGCGCTCCAAGAAACAAGCCCATATCACAGATCGCCCATCTAGTGCCCGTTATCAACTGAATTTCACCCTGTAACAATTAAAAACATTATCTGTGTGAAATATCAAGGCATAAATATGGAATTTGAAACCCCAAAAGAGATACGTCAGTTTTTGCTTTGTGGGCTGCGGACTGACACCGCAAGGGCTGCACACTGTTTTTGCGGTTTCGCCCGGTAAGCGAAGACCGCGGCGACCCCGGGCTCGTCAGTTCGACAAGTCGCCAGACCGCACAGTCTCAAAAATGCACGTGCGCCGTTTCTTGATGTGGGCTGGCTGATGTTTCGTGCTGCCATTACCACCCCTTGGCGCACGTTCATTTTTAAGACTGTGCGGTTTGGCGACTTGTCGGACTGACGAGCCCGGGGTCGCCGCGGTCTTCGCTCACCGGGCGAAACCGCAAAAACAGTGTCCAGCCCTCGCGGTGTCAGTCCGCAGCCCACAAAGCAAAAACTGACGTATATCATCGTTTTTACGCATATATGCGTGGCCACAAGCCAACCCAAGCCCAAAAGAGATAGTTGTTAGTGAACAAGCCAAGCTTTCTTAGTGTTACCATTTCAGAAAGCCATTTCGCAGCGGCTAGGTGTTTTATTGGTATGTGAACAATGATCTGTTTGCGAAATGGTTGCAACCAGTTGCGGAATAATTCTAAGAGATCAACAGGAAATGTCAGTAAGCCAGCTGCGGACTTTGCCGATGCCTTTATGACTGCTTTGTGCCACGAGCTGGTTGAATTGTCGGAATACTACAAATAAATGTAAAACTTTTTGAGAGCTTTGTCTTGTTGAAGAACACAAGACACAATACGGGCAAAACGGTATTTAGAAATTGCACCTGTTCTTTCACGTGAACAAGTTGGCATTTCTCCAGGTGGTAGTGATTAATTAAATTGTTGTTCGTTGCTCGAACGTCAGCCCAGCCAAGTTTCGCATTTGTCAACAGCGATTTTAGCGATTCCATTTGAGTGGTTGTTTGTTTTTCTTTTTCTAGTTTTGCAGTTGAAAACAAGCTGCAACAGAAAGCGGTGTTTAAAAGACTGAATAATGCTGTTGTTTTAAAAAAATATAAGCCATCAGCAGCAAAACCTTTGATTTTCTATCACTATTATTCCTGACTGCTCCATCGAAAGAACTGCGTTCACGGTTTCGATGTCCGACACAGTCTTAGGAAGACAAATTATGCATCTTTGATCCGATACCAAGTGTAGAGCCGACTGAAAAGATTGTTTGAGTTGCAGTGAGTTGCAAGGAGTCATTAAACTTACATTTAACAACCTACCACGTGGCATTTGTAAATGTGCCAGTTGTGTTTGCTCTCGTTCACGGTCGAATAACGGAGAACCCCGTTCCAAGGTGTACTGCCATTATCACCCGTTTTTGAGTTGTTGGTATTGTCTTCGAGCACAATTATTATCTTGAATGCTGTGGAATGTTGCCAATCTAAAAAAATTACCATATTGTACTTGAATTTCGCATGTGGCAACATCAAATAAGTTAGCTCAGAATACCACCGTAACTCAAACGCACTTTCAGAATCAACAAGCACCTCAGCAGCACTACCGAACAGATTTTCCAAAGCGTCGATTTTCTTGAATGCTTTCATGACGTTTTCAGACAGTAAAGCAATACCGGTGTGTTTAGCTGAAAGACGTTTCAAATGGTCAAGTCGTTTGTCTTTTACCGCTTCGTTGATTGATTCTTCTGTAACCAACGGACAGCAGTTCAGAATAAGCTGAAAATGCACACAGTGCATAGTTCGATTGTCCAATAGAACATTGATAACTTTGCAACAATGATAAATGAACAGTAACTCGGCTAATACCGTTCTCAAGTTGAATGCCATTGTAGCAAAATGAACGCCCACATCTGTTAAGTACTGACAACTGGTACAGTCAAGTTCAGAAATTTTAGGTTTTTGAACACGATTATGGAAAGCGTAAAACAGCAGATCCGTCGCAATATCCGGTGCTCCACTCAAGTTCAACGAGCTCATGTTTTGAATAATGTCATTGCTATCCTGAAAGTGAAAAAAGTGATGGCATATGGAGTTTAGAAATTTGTTTTAATTTAAAGCGTGACTTGCTTCTGACCTGCAAAAGTTTATCAAACGTGTATAGACGATACGGCTCAGAACGCACAGCCTCCTCCAGAGAATAAGATGTCTTTTTGATTTCTAAAAATAGCACTTCAAAGTATTTTTACTGGTTCAATTCATTCATTATCTATTTTGTATTTAACACATTTATTCACCTGCTCCCAACGGGAAATAAATTGGCAGATAGTAGAGATAGACATTGAACATCGCATCGTCGTAACAGACGAACACGATTTTTATGTTCTGAAACGTTCAAAGACCAATAACAACAAATTACGACCAGACCGAGTTTGAGTAGCAGTTCAGCCAACCGTGTTCATCGAGTTCAGCTCTTTTCTGATGGTCGCCAACGCTGCCTTACACGCACCGGTTTTTTGAATGACATTCATTCCGGTGCCAAGACTCGGGAAGACCTGATTGAAAAACAAAACAAAAAGGTTAAGAAACAAAGAAGTTCTAAAATAATTACTTGAGCACTTACAACCGATTTGCACTTAAGCTCAGTGGCACGCTTCAACGCTTCCTGGTACACCTGCTCCAATTGTGCAGCAGCGCCTGTGCTGTGTATTCGAACGTGGACGACATCTTTGGAAAACAACTTTAATTATTATCTACTTACATAATATACTTAACAACGAACTCTCTGGAACACGCCACCAGAAAGAAACTCACAATACGACGGCAGATTGTAACCTGCAACAAAAATGGATTTACAAATTCATTATATATTATCAGTGTAAAAAAATTGCAAAAGGCGTTTATTGTTATTATAAAAACAACAAGCTGTTTTCTCTTACCACAAGTGACGACCGTGTATCCAGAAGGTGCGTTCAAGATATTCTGCTCCCCACCGCTGTGCTCGTAGACTGCTTTTAGTTCTTCGACAAAGTTTGGCCCAGCTGCGGCGCCAATCGCACGTGTCACTGAAAAATGAGCGCATCACCATTACCAATGAGTACGATTCAATTACTTTATGTGTTTTCATGACTTTTCAAAACTCACATTTACTGTTGAGCGGATCAGCTTTCGTGGACATCGTGGTTACCACGCAGTCTGCTTCCAGTTTAACGACGTCCGATTTGGTCACGACGATTTGACGATTCAACTCTTCGTCAACTTCCTCAGTAATCTGGACGTCAGGTTCCTGAATGAAATTCGTTTACCGTGAAAGGAGATTCGCGCTTTCATCATGATCAATTAATCTTACTGGTGACGCTGTTTTCGTTTTCTTTTTTGCTTTCTGCATTTTCGGTGGCGCTGCATTAGTCACTACACCAGGTCGCCCGTCCGTAAGCCGGTGTCCGGCCTCGGCCCAGTTCTCCAAATCGTCGACATGAACCACGGATTCAACGGTGTAACGCTGACGGCGCTCGTCGAGCGACGCGTCCAATGATTCGCCTGAAAATAAAAGGATTGTTACTGACTGGTTAAATGTTTTAGGCTGATTATGCTTATTGGTTGCATAAAATGAAAAATTGAAACCAACGCTGCTTCGCGATCAGCTCCGGTTTCCGCTGTTGCAGAATTGCAACGTTCGTCCCGCTTCGAACCCTGCTGCTCTGCTGCTGTTCATCTTCGTCTGTTTCGACTTCCGACTCAATTGGACTCCCTTTGCTGCTCTTCTGTTGGATCATCTTCTTCGCGGGAGCTTTTGACTTGCGCGCCGTTTGTTTTGTTCTTGCCCTGTGTGGATTACAGAAAATTCCTTTGTACGTTCGTTTTAAAAGCGATCAAAATAGAGCAACTGTAACTCACATCGCGTCTAAATCACTTTTGTACCACAAGAGATTATTAGCGAATAACGTCAGCCATCTACACCTGTAATGTCAAGTGGTGCTTTAAACAAATGTCAAGCAAAAAATGTCAAATTTAGAAACAGATCATCCAGCTATAGTTCCGTCATTCATTAGGAGTGAATGCGATTTTTTGCGGTTATCGGTTTTAGATCGTTACCGAGGTAGTAATCAAAACAAACACCACCACCACCTGTGTGCACACTACTCATCAGCGCGTGTCGTTAAGCGCAAACTAAATTCAGTTTTCATTGCAGCTTAGTGACAAGCCACAACAGGTCGTAGATGGCCGGGGCGGCGGGAAAACATGAATTGTATGTTGAAAAAATACTTTCGTCAAGCAGACAGGACAAAAAAACTGTTCAAGCATTTTAAACAGTTCAAACATGAACTGATTGTTTTCGTGGGAGAGGACGATGCAGATTTACAAATTTAGCTAGCATCTTTCAAAAAATTCTGGAAAACAATTAAATCGAACGGACATATTTTAAAGTTATTCAATTGTGTGTGGCAGAAAAAATACAAAATTCTGCTTAAATTGCATGAATTATATTAACATTTACGTAAGTCTGGAAATCCCAACGAAACGAGCACAAACTTTTGAGCTCCCAAAATGGCAACTTCCCAATTCAACTGTTGTGGTTTGCGATAATTTTAGGAATGCATAAAAAAAAAAAAAAAAAACAACCCCAAAAAAAAAAAAAAAAAATAAAAATATAAAATTTGGTGTGTACGCTTAGAAGTTGGATTAAACACAAATAAACTCGAAATATTTCTCAGCTTACCACGATAAAACTGTCCCAGGCAAGTGCAAAATGTTCCACAAAATACTATCAATTAGGAAACGGGTTCTTTTGAACGAATAAATAAGGCAGTCTTTTTCTTCTCAAGCAAGGCAAGATGAGTCCCAGACTAGGAGTTGTCTTTCTCAAAAATGACATGATATTTGCCAAACTTGTGTGCAATTGGCAAACAATAAACAAAAAACACGAATAATCAATTAATTTTAAGAAAAACACGTTAAGTTTGACACTGAAACTGGGTTTCAGAACGCCATTATTCATTCGTTCAAATTTCGCGCGCTCCTTGCACCTTGAAAAAAGCTGGCGTTTAATCGGCCTTACCGTACGGAATGGCCGAGTAAACATGGCAGCTTTTTTAGGGTGCAAGGAGCGCGCGAAATTTGATTGAAAAAAAGGCATTCAAAAAACCCAATTGTGTGTGGAATTTAACGTGTTTTTTTAACCAATGGATTCTTCGTGCTATTCTGTTCATTATTTATCTCTTGAACACATCCGATTGTGAATTAACTTGGCATTCTTGAAAGACAACTCCAAGTCTGCGACCAATCCCGCCTTGATGAAGAATACAAGGACTGCCTTATTTATTCGGTTTTACCGCACATGACGAATAACACGCCTGCGTACACACACACACGCACACGCATGCACAGTTTCACCACGCAGCCGCAAGATGGCGCTAGTGTCGCCGCTGTGTCTTGCGCTCCGCACTGAAACCAGCCACACAGACATTCCGTGAAAACTCAGTCCGCCGTTCTCGCGTCTCTCTCGTCCCTATATGGACACGTAAACACACCGCACGCTGTGATTTTGCGTCGGTGCTGAGAACTGACAACAAAAACGAACGTATATGCCGGTTTTGACTTCATTTGGAATTGTAACGAACCCACCGGGCATTTCTTGCTTCACCCATCGGCGGCACGCTATACTGATCTATCTCCGTGTTTCGCTTCAACTTTTTTTCTTGTTGCGTGTTCTCTATTTTTCCCCGATATTACATATCTCGTGTTTGCGTTGGCCTTTCTTGATCCAGAGAGCGGGCATTAATAGCAACATCAAAAGAAGTTCACTACCCTTTCTACTCCAGATTGTTGTTTTCTTTTTTCTCATATCTGTTTCTCCATATATTCGATTATCGATATCTGGTTTTTATAGTGTCACGTTTTCATAAGGTCAATAATATATCGGATCCCGGTTTTTTCTTCGTAACAATGATATGACATTATTGATAGTATTAATATGCAGCTGATACATATCAGGTACGTAAGTATACACACTACAGTACTTGTCTTCAATACCCCCAGAACCGTGCGTCTGTCCATTTATGGTCAGCGCCTTTTTTCTTAAAGGTGCTGTATGTTTGCGTTGCTGTTTGCCGCATGTTCCTGCCGGAGCCTTTGTGTGTTTACACTTCAATAGTGTGTTGCGTAAGAGACTCTTGGCGTTTTGCTGTAGTCATCCCATATCAATACTCCCCTTGACATGCGTGAATGCCGCGCGACACTTTTCTCTTCACGTCTATAATTGCCGTTTTCCGGTCACTTTTCATTGATTGACCATTACTCGTTTGAAAACATGTTATTACCAAATCGACAGTTCCGCGTTTCAACCGGCAGTCATGCCGACATTCGAACACTAAGCACCACCGAGACAAGATCAGAAAATCGCCGGCAAAACCGTCCGCAACGCCACCCAGTCACCGCCATCATGATGGAAGACGAACTGCGCTGTCCGGCGTGCAAGCAGTTCACCAGCAACCCTGTGCTGCTGCCGTGCGCGCACAGCTACTGCCTTCAGTGTGCGCTCGACAGCCAGCTGGCAGTGTCATCGTCGTCATCATCATCATCGCAGCATCCCCACAACCACCAAACGACGCCAAGCAGTGTGTCGCCAAGTCAGTCCAGCAGTTGCAGTCAGCGTCTCGCAGCCTCATCAACCGCTCATCATCAAAATCAGCAACATCAGCAAAATCAGCAGCACCCGATTCTCAGCAGCAGCGCCAGCGTCCTGGTCACCGTGCCCGCTCCGTCCTCCTCTAGCGGCGGCGGCAGTAACTCCGGCGACACCGCATCCGTCTGCGTCTCCGAGCACGACACCAACGAGTCTGATGACAAACTGTCCGTGTTGTCCGAGTCGGATTCCGGCGTCATCTGCACCACCGCCAGTCGACCGTCGTCGTTTGTCGGTGGCGCTGGCGGTCACCTGACGTCACGTGGCGGCGGGCTCGCCGGCATCCTGACGCCACCGCCATCTGGCGCCTATTGCCTCGTGTGCGCGCACTGTCACAAGACGCACTACTTTGCCGACGAACTTGGCGCGACGTTTTTGCCGCGCAATCGAGCGCTCGCGAACGTGATCGCGCGGTATTTGAGTCGGACAAACAACGGCGGCGGTACGGCGGTCGCTGGCGGCGGCGGCACGGCAAGCGGGTCGTCGACGCCGACCTCGTCGACAGTGTCCAGTCCGAGCAGCCCGCCGGGTGAGTCTTTTGGGGACAGTGCGGGTTTGTTGAAACCTTTTTTGTTGCACATTTTTTTTGTTTTCTCGGGAATACAAGAGCTGCTCGCAAAAAAGATGAAAGAATCAAGGGAGGGAGAATTCCGAAAAAACAGGCGTTCATTTTGCAAAAGTTGGGTGCTTGACGAAACCCGAATTGGGACACCCACGCGGACAGGACACCGGGACATTTCTGTTCGGTCACCTTTTTAGGGTGAAACTGATTCCACAACAAATCACTGATTCCATTTTCTGCTCCATTCCCAGCCGAAGCCGTCTGCCAGCTATGCGAGTGCAGCCCTGCCACCGCGGCCGCCGTCTACTGCGAACAATGCGAGATCTTCTACTGCACCTCGTGCCAGCAGAGCTGCCACCCGAACCGTGGCCCACTGGCGAGTCACCGTCTCGTGGCGGCCAGTCTGGCGACGCACCGCCAACAGGCGCTCGGCAGCTATGCGCGAAAGTTTACCGCAAACAGCAAGACGTCTGCATCGTCGTCGATGCTGCTGTCGAAGGACGCCAAGTGTGCCGAACATTTGACGGAGACGCTGACGATGTTCTGCTTGATGTGCAAGCTGCCGGTTTGCTGTCTGTGTCTGCAGGAGGCACGTCACGCCAATCACGACGTTCAGAGTCTGTCGTCGATGTGCAAGGCGCAAAAGGTCGGTCGTGTTTGCTATTTTCGAGTATTGATATTTTGTTTTTTTGGATGCAGTGTTTTATTGTCGTTACCTTTTTATCACTGAACATTTATTTCGGTGTGTCTTGTTCTGTTGGACAGTGCTTTTTTTCGCGAGTGAGTGTGTACAATTTTTATTGACTCCTGAACGCATTTATGAATGGATCTGTGTGCATGTGTTTTCTGAGATGAGACAGACCTTGTATTTTTTCATGATTTGCGCGAAATTTACTGTCTCGTTTCTTTGCGCGCGCAGTTACATTCCGCTGAAAGAGGAGCGGTGTTAAGGAAAAAACGGTGCATTAAATGGTGTGAAATTGACTTTTTTTATTCAAAATGTGTTCTGTCTGAACTACTGCACATATACGTCGACATTTATACATGACCTAGCGGTCTCTAATAGGATTTGGAAAAAATGAAAACCGGTTTTCAGCCCTTTGAACATACATGTATAATGTGTCATGTATCTAGTTTATTATCAATTATCCAAGACCAAAAACCTGAAAACCCATTCACACTATCAGACCAACGCATCCTCAAGGACGCGAACGTTAATTTTTTGCGTTATAACCTTTATTGATTATACCCGTAATGTGAAAAAAAGTGTCTAGATGGACACCAGGTAGCTGTTTAGCGGGATGTAATTATTCATAGTTGTCACCTTGACCAAGGTATGTACATTGTGTGTATCGTCCAAAAAAACGCACTGATCATAATTGTTATTTGGCATTATAATTGTAGCACATGATTGACCGAAACTTGGGTCACGTTTGAGTTGTATACAGTTTGCCATGTTTTCTGGTAGAAGAACAAGTGCGAATATAATGTGTGTTGAAAATATGCATAAAGGTATGAGTCACACATCATATCATGTTCATGCTAAATTGGCTCATGTGCTCTTATGTTTTATAGTACCAGAGCTCACTCATCTAACCCGCTTATACTTTGACTTTGACATCCCACCAGCTAATTTGTCTCAATTTGTACTGACAATACACTGTGTCGTATATAGCGGTTACGAAGCGCACGTACAAGTCAAATTTCCTGTCATTATGCTTTTCCCACATTTTCTGCGGCGACTTTCTGAATAATCGATGTGTATCGACTTGAAACGAAAGTACATAGAGCCCGCAAGTACGAGAATAATGTCATACCATAGCATACAATTCTTAAATTTCATGCGATACCACCAGGTGTTGTGCGGCATTTGTATAAGCACACGAACAGAGAGAAACTGTGTCCAGCATATAAGGTGTGTGCCTAACGGGGCTCCCGGCGGCTGTCTGCAAATAGAAGTCGAGGCGCCATCAATTCAGACGTGTATATTTTCATCAGAACGTATACCTACGAATGGTATATTAAAATATATACATTCATTCCGGTCACTACTCCGCGACACATTTGTGTGATATGCTTATGTATATACTCGTGGACAAATTGATACGTATGTAGCCTTTGGCGCTTTATATACTTCTCAGAGAGCTTACCTGCTTGTTGTGCTTGAAACATACATATAGATACGTTGGCGAATTTTTAATGGCGCATAAATTATACTCTTGGGGAATATAGATAGTAATGCAGCAATGGAACATGTCGGAGAATACCGCGACTATTCCATGTGCTAACTGCTACTACGCGGCCTACTTACTTGATACATGTACGTATGTATGATACATGCATGTACATGTACTATATATATGTTTTAAGTCATGTATATACGCACGGTTTGTGTATCTCTTTTGTACCCTGTGGCACATAATAGTGGTAGCCGCCCTTCAGAAGAGAGGTTTCAAAAGGCTCACCTTTGGTTTCATTAAAGCATGTGCATATTTAATACTGTTACTCATCACGCGCGTGCCGCACATAACTGCGGCATATATATGTGATGTGTGATGAACATATTATTACGACATGCATTATAATGTGTGGTCATCCCGACAGCATACGACGGCAAACATATTTCAAATTTTTCATTCCTGTGTGTGTGCGTGTGTGTGTGTGGGTTGACTGATTAGTTGCTCCGATTACACGCGAATATGAGTATAAGCAAAACGGGCAGATGATTTCTTGATGGAGATTTTCGTAATAATAACAACTATACATGTGTATTAAGCTGCGATGTTCACGGCGTTATTGTTTCAATCATGGGGGAGTCAAATTTTCGATGTGCTGTTTGTGCCATATTACATGTACATACATGTTTGTGCCATAGACGTATGTCTGAACAACATATTTTCTTGTATCGCCTTTGAATGAGTCAAAACACTTTCTGCACGCTCGCTAATAAGCATATCGCAGCGTAATCAAATGTCTAATTTATAAGCTGCAAAAACAAAGTCGTAAAACGGTGCAGTGTGTGTGGGTGGGGTTTTTTCTTCATTTCTCATTTATTTACAAGAGCAGACGTGAAGCCACATAAAAATTAGTTAACCCGTGGAAACAACAGACACCCTAAATATTGTGGTACCATGGGGTGCGGGGTCGCATCAGAACATATTATGACACGATTTCATAACGAAAATATTGTTTTGTGTCAATTGTTAAGCAATAGCAATCAGACATTAAAAACACACTCATCATTTGTGTGTAGTTTTATATAAGTTTAAAAAACCTCAATTCATCATTACGTCATTCTACAATCTAAGCGGTTTAGTATTGCAATTGTGCAGCCATGTACATACAAAGCTTCACCATCCGGTGGCTTCTGTGTGTCTCTCCATCTTTCCAGACCGCTTGTAAATCAAAGCCGTTTTCAGACTTTTTTCTGTCGACGTCTGGAACATAAGCGTTCTAAAGGTGCGCCGAGTCTTGTAAACAATAACAACAACAAGATCACAAGAACAGTTGCTAAATGTGGGTGGGTATAGTGATGTGTACCTCTTTTTGAACGACTGAAGTGACGACTTTTCTTTTCTTGTTTTTGAGTTCATTTCTTTGTTCGATTTGTTTTTACAGTTGCTGCGGCCGCGTCTAACATTTTATGAATTCTGGGAAGAAGTTTAGGACTAAGAAATTACTCCACAAATACTCAGAAACATGCGATTTTCGAAAACAGGGAATGAGTCAAAGTTATTTCGTTGCAATTAACCGTTGAGGAATTTTAATTACATGATAACGTTATTCTCAGTTGGTGAAGTGACTCAGAACTGAAGATATTCTACTTTCAAAAGAATTTTAATTCGATTCATGTCAATTAAACACATTAAATTCACATTCTTGCGCTGCACGTATTAATAAATTAATGAACACAATGGGCACTACTTCTGCTGTTATAGTGACTTTGAATGTCAAGCCAATATTGAATTCAAATGCATTTCAATGAACATAAAACGGTCGACAAAAGTTTGTTAAGTGTTAGGTACGAACACTGGAATTTCCGACTTTTTGAATTATAGAGGAATAATACGCATAAAAGATTGAGAATAAAAGAATTTTGGCATCGCACGGTATCTTGTTTGTAACATTTTGTAGGGGGGGGGCGTGTGGTCTTAAAACTGAGTTAATGGTAAAAAACTTGATATTAAAGTTTTGATCACCGTTTTATCAAATGCGTGACAGAATACTGAAATTTTCTTTAAAATTGCGATCATGGTGAAACCGCTTATTGTTATTTTCGTTTGTCAAAGTATAGTTACATAGGTAAAAGTTGTCGCACATATCAGTTATTGAATACTGATCAGAGAGTTTCGCGTTTTGCTCTGTAAATAACTTGACAAAGGCAACCTATCACAATTAATTTCAACCGACAGACGACAAGCAAAAACGCATGCACACAAAACATCAGAAAAAAACATAATATCAGTCAAAACTTAATCAAACATACACGCACGTGTCATCGCCACGCCATACATTTCAAGCCGGATACTACCAATACTACACAGTTTCAAAGAAACTAATTTCATTATAAAAAGTCCGCTGTATGTACGTATCATATATAACGCGTCTAATACGTGTAGCCCGTCAATAATGCTTTCAGATCTCATCGCATGAAAACAACGCTGGCAAAAATAGGAAAGGGGTGCAATTTTTAAGCTGTACACATGCACCACATCATGTGCCGTGTATACCATGCAAATTCCGCCATCTGTCTGTGGCTTGCGTGCAAATGACGCTGTGTTGAGACGGCGATTCTGGTGTTTGTGTTTTTTTCGCCTTCCATAGTGTCTTTAATTCGTTGTAGTGGGGTTTTGTTTTAGTTTAGGCAGAGCAAAAAACTTGATCGGTTTTAGACAATCTACGTTTGCTTTACTCAGTTGACACTTTTTTATCTGCATATTGTTGACCTCAAATTGTCACGGCAGGCAGTAAACCAACCACAGCCAATAAAAAACCAACTTTCTTCGATTACAAATCTTGAGATCGAATTTCAATGTTGCCTTGAAGACAATGTTTTCCACGTTGTTGTTTATTTACGCTGGTTTTATGTTGCATGAAGAAAGCACAGCGCCACACGAGACTTTTTGGTGTAAGAATTATGATCGATCTATAAGACGAAGATTAGTTTACACGCGGTATAAAGTGGCATCCCGCCACGGGTGGCCTCAAAGAACCCGCATTCTACTAATATGCGCCTGATTAATGTACAACTTGTGCTGTGATTTGTTTAATGTTCGCATTATATTTGCTACTGGCAGGTGTGAAGTGCGTGAATGGTGTCTGGATGTGCGGTGGTTCTTCCTCTGAGCTCCGCTTTTGGAATTTTGTGGGATTCTCTCATAAATAATTTTTTCATTCAGAGATACAGAACAATAACCGTTTTGACCGCTCTATGATTATTTCGTGTGCGATAATCGAGTTATTGCAATGGTGGTGTGACTTCTGGCACCTTTTTAGGACGTTTGCAGGGTAATATAAACGCATTAATATTTGAACATTAAATATCCAATGAGCGTTCTCTGATTTATTGAGTCCCTTAGAGAGGCAGGGCCGACTTGTTATTAAAAATGATTCGATCTATTGGAGCATAAAACTGGAGGCTTTGAGCGCAGGAATTTGGTAACCAAAAAAATAACAGCGCTTAAGTCCTGACGTAAAATGCGTCAACATGAATTCAGTGACCGGAAGAAATGTTGGTACATTATTTCTGATTTATTTTTTAGGCGGTTATTTATCAACACTATTAGAAAATTCTGTTCGTGTTTAATGCTTCAAGTTTTTCAAGCGTTGAAAAGATCAGTTAAATGTTGTGAAAAACACTAAAACTTTGTAGAAGCAAGTGTGCGCGTGTTGTTGTGCAACTGTTCAATTGTTTTACTATACCACAAAAAAACTACAAATGACACTTCCCACTCCGCAATGTTGTGTCAACAGAGTTTCGGCGAAGGAAAACTGTTTTCTGTCCTCTGCTTATCACACCTTTTTAGTAAATGCAGCGGGGGTTTAAGCAACCGTATTGCTGCTTTAAAACTTTCTAATTTCACAAGAGCCAACCTAAGTGAAACCAACGACAGAGCTCTGGAATAATATTTTCGGGGAAAATATGTTTACGAGATAAAAAATGTCGCGCGAGCCCGCAACAGTTGGATGCCCATAAAAAGACCTCACGAGCGAGATAGATGCATCTTGTTTTAGCGTTTGAATAATTGCGTCGGCCAAAATAGTTGTGATTGATTTTCTCTTTTTTCCGAGATACTTAGCGAAAACGCAATGAAGCCGAAAACTTGAGCGTATTGGACAATTTTCGTTTTGCGTGTGTCTTTCTGAACATATAAATTCAGAAAAAAAGTCCTTTTGGGCTACACCGCCAACATGGGCTCGGCGAAAGACAAGACACAACGCCAGCTGTCTATGTCGCAGATGATAGTACAACAATACTTATGGGCTATAGGTACATACAGCTTCAAGTCTTAAATTCATTGTGTCTTAAATACGTTTTGTGTATATACACGTATACATGTACACCTATACAAAGTCTATGTAGATGACTTCTTTAAAAACTTCTGCACAGATTGCCTGTGTTTGCGGAAAAGCAAAGCAATGCCTTTTAGAAGTGGCTGACAATGAACACTACACCACGCCGATGTGTGCACATTCGTCGGTGGAACTTTCACTTTAAGCGTCCTTTATGGCGCAAGTTATGCACTCGGAAAAACATGACGTATTAGCGAAATGAACGCCGTTTGGCCATTTTTGCGAATATGCGGTAACCGCACACACACACACGCACTGCTGGGAGAAATCAGAGATGCTTCAGAAATGCGCGAAAAGCATATATTGTTTCTAACGTGTACGTCGCTTTCGCGCAATCCCGCAGCGTTTAAAAGCTGAAGGGGATGCGTTGTTGCGTGTGTTTACGAGCTTGAAACGCGCTCATTTGCCGCGCAGTGACAGCGTTTTGACAGATTTTTGGCACACACCGCCGTATCTAGATACTATGGTGAACTTGTATGTATATACTGACATTTATATGAGTTTCGAATAATTTCCGGAAAGACAGACAAGACACTATGTGTTTCATAAATAATTGTGTGGGTGGATGCAGTTCGGATGTGTGGGTAGACAGTTGCGAATTTCAAGATTTTCAAACTATTCATGAAAGGCGTCATGTTTATTGTTTGTTTTTAAACCATGAATGGGCCAATCTAGCACTAGAATACAATTTGCTGCAGTTTTCTGGTGCGCTGAAGCGTGTGATAGAAAGTACATGAATACTGCACTACATTTAAAATGCTAACTTCAACATTTAACATGCTTCAAATCACGATTCCTACATTCCACGAGGTTCCTGATAAAACCAGAGTCCGCATAAAAAGTCTAATTTATAGCCTTTCGAATGCTTGTAGAACATGCATATGATCCCTCTGAAACACCGGAACAGATTCTTTCCGGGAGTTTATGGGCATGATTAAAAATGTACATGACGAAAACGTCCGCATAACACTTGAATGACATGATGCTAAAAACCATGCAAAATACACCGTTCCTTGTACCTTAACAAACTCGCTGTTTTTGATTCCTTGTCCAGCACGCACCATTTCGATAAACCCTGTTTTTAGGCCGTTTCTGAATAAATGTTCGCTGATCATCTTTGGTTCGGTTCTTTTTCTTGTCTTTTTTCGTATGAGAAGCTTCTTTAAGCAACTGTAGGTTAGCGTGAAGAGCAGCACATGCTTTTTTCAAGGTCGCTAAATCTTTATGTGCAGCACATATACGTCTTAGCTGAATGCTTTTCTCAGTTTTTATTGTCAGAAATACACCAACATGAAAATGAAACCTCTTTCTATACACACGCAAAAAAGGAAGAGGAATATTGCCGGTACACATAAAAACAGAGTTCCATCCATTCAATCAGATGGAAAAGTGCGGCGGTGTGTGTTCCAAAAAAGAGCGAATGACAGTGAGTTGTGCTGCTTTTCTGGGTGCTCAGAGTTATAGCCATTTTCAGTTCCTAGAGGGCTGTATTTCGAATTTGAAAAACAAGTTTCTTCAAGCCAAAAGAGCACAGGTTTGACATTAGAACATAACACACTCTGTATATGCGATTTTTTCACACATTTTCGGACGGTTTTGCGCAAAAAAATTGTCGGACTTCTTTGGACTGCTCGTTGGCGAGTTGGAAACATAATCAAAAGCGGTGCGTTGATTGGCTACGAGGTAGCGCAGCCAGCGAATCAGTACGATGTCTAACGTAAACGCGTGATGAATTGCACAGTAATTGAAGTGTTAGTCACCAAACTTATTTTAACTACGTGCAGAAAAAAGTACAATGTAACTTGTGAACAAGTCAATTTACACGTTTTTATTTGCTTTTTGTCACACCTGTTGAGCACATTATGCATTGCAACTCTTTGAAAAACACTTTTTTTGAATCATTGGCATTGTAAATAGAAAAATTGATGGTCCGTTCCGGAGCAAGACCAGATTAGTCACAGAATGATGAATTTCATCACCATTGTTCCGAATTGTTTTGTTAGAGTTTGATTTTATTTCAAATTAGTCTTTTGAAACTAAAAATTACACATTGTAACAATTTTTGCGTTTTGCTTCTTGTTAGGGAAGGAAATGTAAGCTGTTTCAGACCTTGAAACCTAGAAAACAAAGCCCAATCAGTTTTGCAATTTCTCAAACTCAGTTTTTTTCCTAAAAGGGAGTTTTTATGACGTTTACAATTTTTAACGACAAAAATGACAAATCCCAGGGGTACCAAATTGATTTTGGCGCTTGATGGAAAATGAATAGTTTTTCTGTACGTACTTTTTAGCTACTTTTTAGGTCCATGAGTTTAGCAGAAAGACAAAAGCCTTAAAAAAGCTGTCCATCTCTTGGGAATAGCACAAAGTCCAATGCTGGGAGGTTTTTTCATAAGTTTGATGTTGTGGTTTTTCAACAGAAAGCAGAAATTGATTTTCCATTAAATTTACGCTACTGAGGTCATACAAATGCTTCATGTGGGGAGGGGAGGGGACAAGCACATTATGAGCGTTGCATGTGCATGTTTTAAGTTTGAAAAGTGGACATTTATTTCTCATGTTCGTGTTTATTGTTACGATATGGTGATAAAACTATAAATTTACAATGTAATCTTAAAGGCACAATGCAAATGCTTGATACGCGGTGTTTGGCTTTGTACAAACTTTTTTCACTGTTGTTTGAGTGCCAATGCACCACTTTTCCTTATCACCATGTTACCTCTCCTGATAAAAGATCTAAAGAGAGTGCAAATTGTACTGTGTTAAGCGTTTGAAAACAAGGTCTTTTCTTTTCACCTCATTCTAAAGGGACACTCTAGAAAGAATTGAGCTGATTTCAACACGAAGTCGCGGAATTAAAATCCCAGTCTTGAGTGTCGTAACGTTTTCTTAAACAACAGGGTATCAAAACTGTGCTCAGACTTATATTTATTTCATTGTGTGTTGTTATTTTATAGTACAACAGAATGAGAGCATAGCGGTATTAAAAGTTTTGTGAAGCTCTTGCTTGCTAGTAGGGAGGAAACTCCAGGCATTGTAGCTAGCCTCTTGATTGCTAACAGGGACTCTGCTAACGAAATCTAAAATGCATGATACAACTTCCATACGGGCCACGCGATATAACTACTGTACTTCCTGTGTCTCGACACGAAATGAAAGTGCACTCTAGTGTGAGCTGTTCCAGAGTTCCATAGTTGTATATATGTGCCTTTTTCTTTCCTTGTTATTATTTCTGGAAAACATGGAACAAGGGTTAACGATATGTGTATGTTATAACCCCGTCTACGTACATACATGTACCACATAACTTGCAGTTTAAATACATGTATATTGACAATGATTCCGTGGACCAGGGGCTTGAATAGCAGCTTTATAGTGGCTGCACATTTATGAGGGAGCATAAACTTTATTATGACTCTGAAGTACTGAAAAGCTTTATAGCGCCGGGATTTTATGTTTAATTTTTTGTGTGATTTGACCAGATTTTGAAATTTTGTTGGGGTTTTTCAACACACTTTCAAGCAACTGTCATAGCCAAAATTTCGCTTGGTTTGAAATTTTGCTCCGGCTTATTGGGCTATATCGGTTGGTTGTTTTGATCTGATTACGGAACTAGCACCGTAAAGTGCGATATCTTAATTTACAAAATCAAAAACACCGAAACTTTTAAATTTCAAAAAATGTAGTTGCTTTGTTTGTGTGAGGCAGAGACCTATGCGAAAATCCTGCTGCTTAATGCAGTATTTATGGTTCACGTTAGCGATTTTATAGCTCGCATCTATTCACGTGAAAAACCAAAGTTTATGATCCTAATACCAATCAGTAGAACACGATAGTAAACTCTGAGTACTCGATTGGCATATGGAAGGTATCATGGAACAATAGTGCCATGAAGAGACTGGGCACAACAACAACAACAAACATACAATATCAATTTTATCACTTTTGCTAATTTGATATTACATAATGTAGAGAGTGGTAGGGTCCAGAGGGAGTCTTCAATTGGATTTGATGGTTCGGTTGTATGATTTGATAGGGTGTGTTTTATATTTCATTGTTTTCAACTTTTTAACATAAGGGAATAAGTTTTTAATGGTGGAAATGGTTTTACATTTACATTTGCAGAAACTAGATCAAACAAACAAGCAAACAAATTTTTAAGACAGTGACAGCACGTGTCATGTTCAATTTTAAACGATGTAGTTTCACGTCCATTTTGCCGAAAAAATGCACCATGTGAATTTTATACTGGTGAACGCAAACAAACAAACAAACCAACTAACATTTTTTTCTCAAAATTTCGCCTCAATGTTTCTCTTCTAAAGTGAATTCGACAGAACTGGGGATTTTGAAATGTCACAATTTTCTGTATTGCAAACAAATCCATTTTGCACGTTTCGAAACGGCGAACAGACCAAATCGTAGACCAGAACGAAAGAAAATTTCTCAAAATTTTAATTAATTCCGCCATATGTACGTGTTCTTGTTTACCGCCCATGGTGAAGCTGAGAATCAATTCTGTTTATATTGAGAAATCATGCTTCTCACACTGGACAGCTACCGAATTTATAAAGATCTGTTTTATTTTTCAAAACCAGCCATTCAC
>JASANC010000220.1:0-15638 GCA_030248135.1 Theristus sp. LFF4_11 | reverse complement strand
AGGAACCACTAAGAACGGTTCAATATTCAAGTACACGTGAAAAATTGCCCTGTTTTACTGTTGAAAATGCAACTTTCCCTCTATGAAATGGACATAATTTCAATAAAACACGATTTTCGCTCTTATAGTTTCCCGGATCGGTCTGAAAATAGTCTAGATGAACTCAGCTCGACGAGACGCTTCGAACGAACCTAACTTGTAAAAAAAATTTTAAAAAAAAAAAAAATTTTTTTTTAATTTAAAAAAAAATCCGGATTTTTTTTTCCCCTAACCCTAGGGGGGGGTGCACGTAGAGATGTCAAGAAAAAAAATTTCCTATTTTTTTTCTTAAAAAAAAAATTTTTTTAATTTTTTTAAAATCAAAGTTGTTCAGAATTTTTCAGGGAGTCCGAATATCACCATCTGAGGAGCCACCGACTTACCATATGACCCCCACTCATATGGGAGGAGGGTGAAAATTTCAGACTTGGTTTCGGCGACCCCATTTTCCCACCGACGACATCACGTCTCGTGTTTTGCCTCTCAATTCACCTCAAACAACATGGAAACAAGTTCAACAACAAACCGGTGTGATCATGCTGACGACACGAGGCGAAACAGCAACGAGCAACCAACGAAGTTACGCTTGCAGTGGCAGACAGTGCAATTTCGACCTTTCGAGATCCTGAAAAACGATGCATAAATGTGAGTTCTCTGCTTCTATCACACCTTAGCGGCATCGGAATTTGTTGAACTAGCCTTTGCGATTGCGACGCTTAAGTACTTCAATGCGCGAGTCGATCATCACTCACCAAGGCTGAAAACAGTCGATAAATCGATCCAGAATACCACCTGCAGCGTTGAAGACTAAGTGACAAGGTAAAGTCAAAGAAAATTTTTGTTGAACTTTCGAAAAATTATGCCAAAAACGGCATTTTCAGGGCACATTAAAGAAAAAATTTTTAAATTTTTTAATAAAAAAATAAAAAAATGCTCATTTTTTTACTTTTTTTTAAAAAAATATATAAAAATTTTTTTTTGACCGTTACATCTCTAGGTGCACGGGATCGCACGGGTAATACCAAATTTTTGCCTTAGAAAAACACAGAAATTCTTGTAAAATACAGAATATTTTGTGCAAACAAGCTGCTTGTTTGGTCAGAAACAACAACATCTATGCAGGGACAGACACGAACGTCAAGAAAAATGCAAAAATTACGGTATTTTTGGAAAAAATTGAGATGAGATTGACCACCGTGAGGGGGGGTGCGAATGCGATCCCGTGTTTTCTCGCGGAGGGGGGTGGGGGGAGTCTAGTATAGGGTTGTTAAACAAAAATCAAAATTTGTTTTTTTTAAAAAGGTTATTAAAAAAAACAAAAATGCCGATTTTTTTGAAAAAAAAATTCGAAAAATTTTAATCTAATATGCTCTGAAAACCTCAATTTTGGCACAATTTTTGAAAGTTCAACAAAAATTTGAATCTAAATTTGAGCGTCCGAGCTGCTCCGTTTGCAAGCGTTACGTTGTCTGGTTGCCGTTTCGTGTCCTGCCGTCGCGACACATCATCAGAATTGATCGAATTTCAAGCCGGTATGTGTATTTTCACTTGGGCTGGGGACTAGGGTTGTTAAACAAAAATCAAAATTAAAAAAAGTGATTAAAAAAAACAAAAATGCCGATTTTTTTTTTTTAAATTCGAAAAAAAATTTTCTAATATGCTCTGAAAACCTCAATTTTGGCACAATTTTTCGAAAGTACAACAAAAATTTTCTTTGATATTACCTCGTAAAACCTTTAGCAGTCGATTTTGGACCGTTTTACCGACTGATTTCAGGCTTATACAACATCTGCGATGAAGTTTTTGAGCGTCCCAAAGGTTGGCTTACCATTTCCGATGCAGATAAGCTGGCGATTCGCCTCGCAATCTAAATTTGAGCGTCCAAGCTGCTCCGTTTGCAATCGTTACGTTGTCTGGTTGCCGTTTCGTGTCCTGCCGTCGCGACACATCATCAGATTTGATCGAATTTCAAGCCGGTATGTGTATTTTCACTTGGGCTGGGTACAATAAGTGACGTTTTGGGGGTGAAAACACTAGAAGAGGCATGGTAACGGTTTGGAAAAGGGGTAATTGAGGGCTGGAGCTTCTTTTTTTAAACGCACGCGCACCTCGCATCCGCATGCTCATGCTCATGATCCACTAGCGCACGTGCACACGCTCCGGCCCCAACAAGAACTTGTTCAAAACGCAATTGTTCAGACATCTTCCTTCTTGAAAAGGCTTGGCTTAGGTTAGGATTCGGTTAGGATTATGTTAGGCTTAGAATTAGGCTTTATGATTAGGATTTAGAACTAGGTCCGTTTTAGCAATGTCCGACAACGAGTGTGTCGGTTTTTAGAAAGGGCAACCTAATTGAGGTCACCAAAACAAAATCTCCAAAGTTCCGCCATACGGGAGTCATTCCGGAGGCGCTTGCATATCATATGTGGTTCTTCGAACTCCCTGATTGATTTAGCACAACTTTGATTTTTAAAATTTTTTTTTAAAAAAAAATTTTCTTTAAAAAAAAACAAAAATGACGATTTTTGTTTTTTTTAACAACCCTACTGGGGACCATTAGTGACGTTTTGGGGGTCAAAACACCAGAAGGTAACGGTTTGGAAAAGGGGTAATTGAGGTCACCAAAACAAAATCTCCAAAGTTCCGCCATACGGGAGTCATTCCGGAGGTGCTTGCACATCAAATGTGGTTCTTCGAACTCCCTAATTGATTTAGCACAACTTTGATTTTTGAAATTTTTTTTTAAATTAAAAAAAATGACGATTTTTGTTTTGTTTTACAACCCTAGTCTAGTACCCGTGTCGAGTTTAAGGGGGGGAGGGGGGTACAGGGGTATCTGCCCGTGCACGGGCAGGATTTTCGGCTGAGGGGGGTGGACCTAGGGGATTTGTATACATACTTAAAAGTGATTTTTTTGATTTCTGATCAGAGGTTGCTTGCAATGAGTCGTCGTAGGTTCCTAATCCTAAACCTAATCCTAATCCTAAGCCAAGCCTTTTTGATAAGGTGAAAATGATCAATTTAGTTTTTGCATTTTTTTTCTTTCCTGTGTTAAAGGGCAGGGGCCACCGCCACTGCACCAGTACCGTGGGCGAGGGGGGGGTGGGGGGGGGGGTTCTCGCGGGTCAAGCCGCGAGAACGGACTGCATTGCCTCATGTCCGTTCTCGCGGCTTGACTGAACACAGCCGCCATAGCGCTCATCCGTCGACTGCCCCGAAACGGTCGCTTCAGCCGTTGTCTTATTAGCCTGGTCAGCCGCTTGCTCCTTGACATCTTGTTTCTGTTGCGTGAAAGATTGACGCGCGTTCTTTCCCGGACGATTCCTGTTCGAGTGAAAACGCTTGAAATTCGCCTGTCGTTCATAGCCGTACTGCTCACGCTGATGGTCTCGATTTTCTAGCTTTTCCTGTTGTTTCCCTTCTATCTGCCACGTATTCAAACTTCTAATTTTCCGCTCGTCTTCATGTCGTGTCACATCTGTAAGCGGTCGTTTTATAATTTTGCCATCTTCTAATCGAAGCTCGACCGACTTTGGCGGAATGATGCGATGAATTTTGCCGAACAAAGGATGTGTCGCTTGCAACTTATTCTTTTTGCCCTGCTTGGCTGCATCATCCCTAATCCACACAGCTTCACCGACTTGAAATTGGTTATCGTTTTTGTTAAACCACGTCACTGCGTTTGTTTTCTTTTTCATCAGTCTCAACGGCCTGCCACTGCCGGTGATCACCTGTACTGCAATCTGACGCAGCTTGTTCCGACCGATGATCATGTCGACGTCGTCGTCGATGTCCGGAGACACTAGAAACTCACAATTCTCCACTGTTGTTCCGTCAACAGACAAGGTCGCTGTTGTCGTGCCATGCACTCGCAGTGGAGTTCCGTTGACCGCTTGCAATGCTTTGTTGTTGTTTGGCTTAATTTTCAGTCCTTGTCGCGTTGCAAACAATGCTGACAGGACCATTTCATCCGAACCAGTGTCCACACACTACACAGTAGTAGTTGACCTCTCGCCCGTTCAGCGTGGGCGTTTCGTACTGATTACGGTCATCCATCTGCTGCTCACAGTCACCTTTCACGAGACCGACTTTCTTTGGCGCCTCGATTGCTTTCGGTTTTTGACTGTCTTGCAGCTGTCTCTGTGCGTAGTTCTGCTGTCCGAACTGATTGTTCTGTTGTTGATACGCATATGTCTGATTGTTGCAATAGTCATATGGCTGACCGAATCGACTGTTGTAATTATGATTCGGATGCTTGTCGTGGCGTTTCTGATTGTAACGCTGTTTGTTCTGGCGGTAGAATTTAGATTCGTGTTGGTTATCAGAACGATAATTAGTCTCACGGTTGTCTTTGCGACTAAACTGTCGGGTCACACGACCCTTGTCACCTTGTCACACACGTTAGACTCTTAATCTAACGGTCGTGGGTTCGAGCCCCACGTTGGGCGCCAGAAAGATGCACCCAGGGACGAGAGCTATGGAAACCGTTTTAATGGTCAAAACCAGTCCATAGAGAATAAGACATACAATATATAGAACACATCAGATAATTATTAACAATAATGATCACACACAGTAATTAGGTTGTAAACTTGCTTTCTCGCTTTAAAAAAACAAAAATCGTCATTTTTGTTTTTTATTAATTTTTTAAAAAATTTCAAAAATCCCGTATGGCGGAACTTTGGGGATTTTGTTTTGGTGGCCTCATTTACCCCTTTTCCAAACCGTTACCAACCTCTCTTGTGTTTTGACTCCACTCACTAATTTCCCCCCCACGGGGGGGGGGGGGTCCACCTGGTGTACAACAAATAATAAAAAAACAAAAACCAAAAATCAACCTCTAACTCACCTCACCATCTCCACAACCTCTCCCTCCCTCCCCCTCCTCCCTCCCTCCCCCCCCCCCTCCCTCCTCCCCCCCCCCCCCCCCCCCCCCCCCCCCCCCCCCCCCCCCGCTCCCCCGCCCCCCCCCCCCCCCCCGCTCCCGCCCGCCCGCCCCCCGCCGGCCCCGCCCCCCCCCCCCCCCCCCCCCGCCCCCCCCCCCCCCCCCCGCCGCCCCCCCCCGCCCCCACCCCCGCCCCCCCGGCCCGCGCCAGTCATGGTACAGTGACACCCCCCCCAGGCGTGGGCCATGGGGGGGGGGGGGGGGGTAGAATGTCAAGAAAAAAAAATTTTCTATTTTTTTTTTAATTTTTTTTTAAATGAAATTGTTCAGATTTTTCAGGGAGTCCGAATATCACCATCTGAGGAGCCACCGACTTACCATATGACCCCCACTCATATGGGAGGAGGGTGAAAATTTCAGACTTGGTTTCGGCGACCCCATTTTCCCCCGACGACATCACGTCTTGTGTTTTGCCTCTCAATTCACCTCAAATAACACGGAAACAAGTTCAACAACAAACCGGTGTGATCATGCTGACGACACGAGGCGAAACAGTAACGAGCAACCAACGAAGTTACGCTTGCAGTGGCAGACAGTGCAATTTCGACCTTTCGAGATCCTGAAAAACGATGCGTAAATGTGATTCTCTGCTTCTATCTCACCTTAGCGACATCGGAATTTGTTGAACTAGCCTTTGCGACGCTCAAGTACTTCAATGCGCGAGTCGATCATCACTCACCAAGGCTGAAAACAGTCGATAAATCAATCCAGAATACCACCTGCAGCGTTGAAGACTGAAGTGACAAGGTAAAGTCAAAGAAAATTTTTGTTGAACTTTCGAAAAATTATGCCAAAAAGGGCATTTTCAGGGCACATTAAATAAAAAATTTCAAAAATTTAAAAAAAAAATAAAAAAAATGCTCATTTTTTTTTACTTTTTTTTAAATTAAAAAAAAAAAATTTTGACCCTTACATCTCTAGGTGCGACTATGTCGAAAAATTCTGGGGGGGTGCACACCCCCACCCCACCCAGAATTTTTCGCTCAAATTTTGTAAGGAAAAACGCTAAATTTTGCTGCAAAATCTTTGAAATTACAATGAAGAATGTCAAGTTACCATATATTTAGCTTATATTATGGACTTTAAGGACAAAAAAAAACATGATTTTTGAGCAAAATTATGATTTTTGGGTGGTCCGAAAATTTTTTGGGGGGTGTCACTGTTACTCAGGTCCACGTAGGGGGGGGGGGTCGGGTGTCGTGCAAAAAAAAATTTCGCGGGGGGGTGTGGGTGGACGGTCCAGTGTCAGGTTTTGGGGGGTGGGTGTCGCGTGACCCCCCACCCCCCCCCCACGCGGAGGTCTCGGGTGCTCTGGGGGGTGTACCTAAGGTTAGGGGGAAAAAATCCGGTTTTTTTTAAATTAAAAATTTCTTTAAAAAATTTACAAGTTAGGTTTGTTCGAAGCGTCTCGTCAAACTGAGTTTAGCTAGACTATTTTCAGAACGATCCGGAAAATTATAAGAGCGAAAATCGTGTTTTATTGAAATTATGTCCATTTCATAGAGGGAAAGTTGCATTTTCAACAGTAAAACAGGACAATTTTCGACGTGTACTTGAATATTGAACCGTTCTTAGTTGTTCCTCTTTAGAAAATTACCAAAATTTGACTGTGTTCAAAAATTCCTGTTTGCTGTAGCTAAGTCGGCAACCCCTGTCGACCCGGTCGCCCCCCCCCCCAAGACACTTACTTTCAGGTTCAACCAGCTATGCTATCTGCCACATGGCGAGAGCCCACTCTTCAAATCATCGTATCGAAAACACGTACCATAATTTCGCGATCACGTTGCGGGCAACTGACAGACGCAAGTTTAACACGTTAGTTTAGCTCAGCACGCAAGTTTTAACATGTGGCCATGTTATCGGGTATCTGAAAAACGGTCGTGTGATGTGGTATTAACCAACATCTCCGCTCCAATTGTTTAACAATATATCGCACAACTCCATTGTAGACCTATAACATACGCCAATCAACAAAATATCATGTTCATCTCATGGCCTACCGACTGAAAAAACATGTTCTAAGTTGCAAGAAAACGATTTCTGAAACGATATTTCAATTCAGTTAAGTCATTTCAACGCTAAAAATTGACTCTAGAAGTCATCCAAATCGAAAAACATGGAGTACGTCGGTCAAAATGACCAAATAATGACATGTACCTAAGCACACAAAGAAGTTGGGAAGAAAATTTGGTTTGAACTTTCAAAAAATTATGCCATAAATCGAATTTTCAGAGCAAAGTAGAAGAAAAATTTTTCAAATTTTTTTTTTTAAGTTTGAAAAAAAAATCCAAATTTTTTTTTTTTAAAAAAACGAAAAAAAAAATAATAAAAATTTTTTTTTTCAAAGCCCCTAACCCTAAGTGGGGGTCATATGGTAAGTCGGTGGCTCCTCAGATGGTGATATTCGGACTCCCTGAAAAATTCTGAACAACTTTCATTTTAAAAAAATTAAAAAAATTTTTTTTTTAAGAAAAAAAATAGGAAATTTTTTTTCTTGACATCTCTACGTGCACCCCCCCTAGGGTTAGGGGAAAAAAAAATCCGGATTTTTTTTTTAAATTAAAAAAAAATTTTTTTTTTTTAAAAATTTTTTTTACAAGTTAGGTTCGTAGATTTATAGAATTTAAAAAAAAAATAGAAATTTTTTTTCTTGACATCTCTAGGTGTACCCGCCCCACCCCCCTCGCGGTACTGTAGAAGGGTTGTTAAAAAAAAACAAAAATCGTCATTTTTGTTTTTTTTAATTTAAAAAAATTCAAAAATCGAAGTTGTGCTAAATCAATCAGGGAGTTCGAAGAACCACATTTGATACGCAAGCGTCTCCTGAATGACTCCCGTATGGCGGAACTTTTCAGATTTTGCTTTGGTGACCTCATTTACCCCTTTTCCTAACCGTTACCATGCCTCTTCTAGTGTTTTGACCCCCAAAATGTCACTAATTGTCCCCAGCCCAAGTGAAAACACACATACCGGCTTGAAATTCGATCAATTCTGATGATGTGTCGCGACGGCAGGACACGAAACGGCAACCAGACAACGTAACGCTTGCAAACGGAGCAGCTCGGACCAGTAGCGAAAGCGGGACCTCGGGTGAGGGGGGGTGTTTGCCTCATTTTAGAGGGGGGGGTCAGGTGCCTTCTCGGTAAGGGGGGGGGGGGTGCACGGACAGCAAATTTTCCTGCGAGGGGGGTGCACTGGCAGAAAAATTTCGTGAGGGGGGGTGCACGGGATCGCACGGGTAATACCAAATTTTTGCCTTAGAAAAACACAGAAATTCTTGTAAAATACAGAATATACTGTGCGTGCAAACAAGCTGCTTAATTGGTCAGAAACAACAAAATCTATGCAGGGACAGACACAAACGTAAAAAAATGCAAAAATTACGGTATTTTTGGAAAAAATCGAGATGAGATTGACCACCGTAAGGGGGGGGGTGCGATCCCGTGCTTTCTCGCGGAGGGGGGTGGGGGGAGCAGTACCGTGGGCCCAAAACAATTTTCGAAGGGGGGGTATGGTGCCGTGGGGGGGGGTGCCGACCAAAAAGTGAGGGGGGTCCAACCTATGGTAACGTGGGACCCCCCCCCCATGGGGTTCCCATCAGTACCGAAGACGAGGGGGGTGGGGGGGGGTACACCGGCTTTGAAAAAAAAAATTTTTTAATTTTTTTTTTGTTTTTTTTTAAATTTAGATTTTTTTCAAACTTAAAAAAAAAATTTGAAAAATTTTTCTTCTACTTTGCTCTGAAAATTCGATTTATGGCATAATTTTTTGAAAGTTCAAACCAAATTTTCTTCCCAACTTCTTTGTGTGCTTAGGTACATGTCATTATTTGGTCATTTTGACCGACGTACTCCATGTTTTTCGATTTGGATGACTTCTAGAGTCAATTTTTAGCGTTGAAATGACTTAACTGAATTGAAATATCGTTTCAGAAATCGTTTTCTTGCAACTTAGAACATGTTTTTCAGTCGGTAGGCCATGAGATGAACATGATATTTTGTTGATTGGCGTATGTTATAGGTCTACAATGGAGTTGTGCGATATATTGTTAAACAATTGGAGCGGAGATGTTGGTTAATACCACATCACACGACCGTTTTTCAGATACCCGATAACATGGCCACATGTTAAAACTTGCGTGCTGAGCTAAACTAACGTGTTAAACTTGCGTCTGTCAGTTGCCCGCAACGTGATCGCGAAATCATGGTACGTGTTTTCGATACGATGATTTGAAGAGTGGGCTCTCGCCATGTGGCAGATAGCATAGCTGGTTGAACCTGAAAGTAAGTGTCTTGGGGGGGGGGGCGACCGGGTCGACAGGGGTTGCCGACTTAGCTACAGCAAACAGGAATTTTTGAACACAGTCAAATTTTGGTAATTTTTTAAAGAGGAACAACTAAGAACGGTTCAATATTCAAGTACACGTCGAAAATTGTCCTGTTTTACTGTTGAAAATGCAACTTTCCCTCTATGAAATGGACATAATTTCAATAAAACACGATTTTCGCTCTTATAGTTTTCCGGATCGTTCTGAAAATAGTCTAGATGAACTCAGCTCGACGAGACGCTTCCAACAAACCTAACTTGTAAAAAAAAAATTTTTTTTAAATTTTTTTTTAATTTAAAAAAAAATTTGGATTTTTTTCCCCCCTAACCCTAGGTACACCCCCCAGAGCACCCGAGACCTCCGCGTGGGGGGGGGGGGGGGGGGTCACGCGACACCCACCCCCCAAACCCTGACACTGGACCACCCACACCCCCCTCCACATTGGCTGGACACCCCACCCCCCCCCCCCCCGACATGGACCTAAGTAACAGTGACACCCCCCAAAAAATTTCTCGGACCACCCAAAAATCATGAATTTTTGCTCAAAAATCATGACTTTTTGTCCTTAAAGTCCATAATATAAGCTAAATATATGGTAACTTGACATTCTTCATTGTAATTTCAAAGATTTTGCAGCAAAATTTAGCGTTTTTCCTTCAAAATTTAAGCGAAAAAATCTCATGGGTGGGGTGGGGGGTGTGCACCCCCCCAGAAATTTTTCTACAATAGTGCACCTAGAGATGTAAGGGTCAAAAAAAAATTTTTTTTAATTTAAAAAAAGTAAAAAAAATGAACATTTTTTTTTTATTTTTTTTTTTTTAAATTTTTGAAATTTTTTCTTTAATGTGCCCTGAAAATGCCGTTTTTGGCATAATTTTTCGAAAGTTCAACAAAAATTTTCTTTGACTTTACCTTGTCACTTAGTCTTCAACGCTGCAGGTGGTATTCTGGATTGATTTATCGACTGTTTTCAGCCTTGGTGAGTGATGATCGACTCGCGCATTGAAGTACTTGAGCGTCGCAAAGGCTAGTTCAACAAATTCCGATGCCGCTAAGGTGAGATAGAAGCAGAGAACTCACATTTACGCATCGTTTTTCAGGATCTCGAAAGGTCGAAATTGCACTGTCTGCCACTGCAAGCGTAACTTCGTTGGTTGCTCGTTGCTGTTTCGCCTCGTGTCGTCAGCATGATCACACCGGTTTGTTGTTGAACTTGTTTCCGTGTTATTTGAGGTGAATTGAGAGGCAAAACACAAGACGTGATGTCGTCGGTGGGAAAATGGGGTCGCCGAAACCAAGTCTGAAATTTTCACCCTCCTCCCATATGAGTGGGGGTCATATGGTAAGTCGGTGGCTCCTCAGATGGTGATATTCGGACTCCCTGAAAAATACTGAACAACTTTCATTTAAAAAAAAATTAAAAAAAAAATAGAAAATTTTTTTTTCTTGACATCTCTAAGTGCACCCCCCCCCCCCATGGCCCCCGCCTGGGGGGGGTGTCACTGTACCATGACTGACACCCCCCACTGAAAAATTTTCGGCACCCCCCCCCCACGTGACGACACCCCCCCCCCTCGAAAATTTGCTTTCGCCTTCGGTACTGGGTCCCATGAGGGGGGGTGCATTTTTTCAAAATTTTCTGTGGGGGGGTCCACCCCCCCACCCCCATGATATTTTTTCGCTTAAATTTTGAAGGAAAAACGCTAAATTTTGCTGCAAAATCTTTGAAATTACAATGAAGATGGTCAAGTTATCATATATTCAGCTTATATTATGGACTTTACAGACAAAAAATCATGATTTTCGAAAAAAATTTTAGGGTGTGCAGAAAATTTTGGGGGGGTCTCCGCCAGACAAAATTTCTTGGGGGTGGGGGGGGGGGGGGTGTCGGCCAAATTTTCGAGGGGGGGGGGGGTGCCCGGTTTTAGGGGGGGTGGCACGGTGCCCCCCCCCCCCCCCCCCCACCCGCCGGTCTCTGGTGCTCTGGGGGGTGTACCCCCCCACCCCCCCCGTCCACGGTACGGGGGGGGGCTAGTACCCGTGTCGAGGTAAAGGGGGGGAGGGGGGTACACGGGTATCTGCCCGTGCACGGGCAGGATTTTCGGCTGAGGGGGGGGTGGACCCCCCCCCGGCCCCCCCCCGCACTTTCGCTACTGGCTCGGACGCTCAAACTTAGATTGCGAGGCGAATCGTCACCTTATCTGCATCGGAAATGGTAAGCCAACCTTTGGGACGCTCAAAAACTTCATCGCAGATGTTGTTGAAGCCTGAAATCAGTCGGTAAAACGGAAACGGTTCAAAATCGACTGCTAAAGGTTTTACGAGGTAATATCAAAGTAAAATTTTTGTTGAACTTTTGAAAAATTGTGCCAAAATTGAGGTTTTACTTTTCAGAGCATATTAGAGGAAAATTTTTCGAATTTTTTTTTTAAATTGGCATTTTTGTTTTTTTTTAAATTACTTTAAAAAAATTTTGATTTTTGTTTAACAACCCTAGGTGGACCCCCCACCCCCCCCGCACTTTCGCTACTGGCTGGGGACAATTAGTGACGTTTTGGAAGTCAAAACACAAGAAGAGGTATGGTAACGGTTTGGAAAAGGGGTAAATGAGGCCACCAAAACAAAATCTCCAAAGTTCCGCCATACGGGATTTTTGAAATTTTTTAAAAAAAATTAATAAAAAAAACAAAAATGACGATTTTTGTTTTTTTAAAGCGAGAAAGCAAGTTTACAACCTAATTACTGTGTGTGATCATTATTGTTAATAATTATCTGATGTGTTCTATATATTGTATGTCTTATTCTCTATGGACTGGTTTTGACCATTAAAACGGTTTCCATAGCTCTCGTCCCTGGGTGCATCTTTCTGGCGCCCAACGTGGGGCTCGAACCCACGACCGTTAGATTAAGAGTCTAACGTGTGTGACAAGGTGACAAGGGTCGTGTGACCCGACAGTTTAGTCGCAAAGACAACCGTGAGACTAATTATCGTTCTGATAACCAACACGAATCTAAATTCTACCGCCAGAACAAACAGCGTTACAATCAGAAACGCCACGACAAGCATCCGAATCATAATTACAACAGTCGATTCGGTCAGCCATATGACTATTGCAACAATCAGACATATGCGTATCAACAACAGAACAATCAGTTCGGACAGCAGAACTACGCACAGAGACAGCTGCAAGACAGTCAAAAACCGAAAGCAATCGAGGCGCCAAAGAAAGTCGGTCTCGTGAAAGGTGACTGTGAGCAGCAGATGGATGACCGTAATCAGTACGAAACGCCCACGCTGAACGGGCGAGAGGTCAACTACTACTGTGTAGTGTGTGGACACTGGTTCGGATGAAATGGTCCTGTCAGCATTGTTTGCAACGCGACAAGGACTGAAAATTAAGCCAAACAACAACAAAGCATTGCAAGCGGTCAACGGAACTCCACTGCGAGTGCATGGCACGACAACAGCGACCTTGTCTGTTGACGGAACAACAGTGGAGAATTGTGAGTTTCTAGTGTCTCCGGACATCGACGACGACGTCGACATGATCATCGGTCGGAACAAGCTGCGTCAGATTGCAGTACAGGTGATCACCGGCAGTGGCAGGCCGTTGAGACTGATGAAAAAGAAAACAAACGCAGTGACGTGGTTTAACAAAAACGATAACCAATTTCAAGTCGGTGAAGCTGTGTGGATTAGGGATGATGCAGCCAAGCAGGGCAAAAAGAATAAGTTGCAAGCGACACATCCTTTGTTCGGCAAAATTCATCGCATCATTCCGCCAAAGTCGGTCGAGCTTCGATTAGAAGATGGCAAAATTATAAAACGACCGCTTACAGATGTGACACGACATGAAGACGAGCGGAAAATTAGAAGTTTGAATACGTGGCAGATAGAAGGGAAACAACAGGAAAAGCTAGAAAATCGAGACCATCAGCGTGAGCAGTACGGCTATGAACGACAGGCGAATTTCAAGCGTTTTCACTCGAACAGGAATCGTCCGGGAAAGAACGCGCGTCAATCTTTCACGCAACAGAAACAAGATGTCAAGGAGCAAGCGGCTGACCAGGCTAATAAGACAACGGCTGAAGCGACCGTTTCGGGGCAGTCGACGGATGAGCGCTATGGCGGCTGTGTTCAGTCAAGCCGCGAGAACGGACATGAGGCAATGCAGTCCGTTCTCGCGGCTTGACCCGCTAGAACCCCCCCCCCAACCCCCCCTCGCCCACGGTACTGGTGCAGTGGCGGTGGCCCCTGCCCTTTAACACAGGAAAGAAAAAAATGCAAAAACTAAATTGATCATTTTCACCTTATCAAAAAGGCTTGGCTTAGGATTAGGATTAGGTTTAGGATTAGGAACCTACGACGACTCATTGCAAGCAACCTCTGATCAGAAATCAAAAAAATCACTTTTAAGTATGTATACAAATCCCCTAGGTCCACCCCCCCTCAGCCGAAAATCCTGCCCGTGCACGGGCAGATACCCATGTACCCCCCCTCCCCCCCTTTACCTCGACACGGGTACTAGACTAGGGTTGTTAAAAAAAACAAAAATCGTCATTTTTTTTAATTTAAAAAAAATTTCAAAAATCAAAGTTGTGCTAAATCAATTAGGGAGTTCGAAGAACCACATTTGATGTGCAAGCACCTCCGGAATGACTCCCGTATGGCGGAACTTTGGAGATTTTGTTTTGGTGACCTCAATTACCCCTTTTCCAAACCGTTACCTTCTGGTGTTTTGACCCCCAAAACGTCACTAATTGTCCCCAGTAGGGTTGTTAAAAAGAACAAAAATCGTCATTTTTGTTTTTTTTTTAAAGAAAATTTTTTTTTTAAAAAAAAAAAATTTTAAAAATCAAAGTTGTGCTAAATCAATCAGGGAGTTCGAAGAACCACATATGATATGCAAGCGCCTCCGGAATGACTCCCGTATGGCGGAACTTTGGAGATTTTGTTTTGGTGACCTCAATTAGGTTGCCCTTTCTAAAAACCGACACACTCGTTGTCGGACATTGCTAAAACGGACCTAGTTCTAAATCCTAATCATAAAGCCTAATTCTAAGCCTAACATAATCCTAACCGAATCCTAACCTAAGCCAAGCCTTTTCAAGAAGGAAGATGTCTGAACAATTGCGTTTTGAACAAGTTCTTGTTGGGGCCGGAGCGTGTGCACGTGCGCTAGTGGATCATGAGCATGAGCATGCGGATGCGAGGTGCGCGTGCGGTTTATAAAAGAAGATCCAGCCCTCAATTACCCCTTTTCCAAACCGTTACCATGCCTCTTCTAGTGTTTTGACCCCCCAAAACGTCACTTATTGTACCCAGCCCAAGTGAAAATACACATACCGGCTTGAAATTCGATCAAATCTGATGATGTGTCGCGACGGCAGGACACGAAACGGCAACCAGACAACGTAACGATTGCAAACGGAGCAGCTTGGACGCTCAAATTTAGATTGCGAGGCGAATCGCCAGCTTATCTGCATCGGAAATGGTAAGCCAACCTTTGGGACGCTCAAAAACTTCATCGCAGATGTTGTATAAGCCTGAAATCAGTCGGTAAAACGGTCCAAAATCGACTGCTAAAGGTTTTACGAGGTAATATCAAAGAAAATTTTTTGTTGAACTTTCGAAAAATTGTGCCAAAATTGAGGTTTTCAGAGCATATTAGAAAATTTTTTTTTCGAATTTAAAAAAAAAAAATCGGCATTTTTGTTTTTTTTTTAATCACTTTTTTTTAATTTTGATTTTTGTTTAACAACCCTAGTCCCCAGCCCAAGTGAAAATACACATACCGGCTTGAAATTCGATCAATTCTGATGATGTGTCGCGACGGCAGGACACGAAACGGCAACCAGACAACGTAACGCTTGCAAACGGAGCAGCTCGGACGCTCAAATTTAGATTCAAATTTTTGTTGAACTTTCAAAAATTGTGCCAAAATTGAGGTTTTCAGAGCATATTAGATTAAAATTTTTCGAATTTTTTTTTTCAAAAAAAATCGGCATTTTTTGTTTTTTTTTAATAACCTTTTTAAAAAAAACAAATTTTTGATTTTTGTTTAACAACCTATACTAGACTCCCCCCACCCCTCCGCGAGAAAACACGGGATCGCATTCGCACCCCCCCTCACGGTGGTCAATCTCCTCTCAATTTTTGCCAAAAATACCGTAAAGTTTGCATGTTTCCTGACGTTCTTGTCTGTCCCTGCATAGATGTTGTTGTTTCTGACCAAACAAGCAGCTTGTTTGCACCAAATATTCTGTATTTTACAAGAATTTCTGTGTTTTTCTAAGGCAAAAATTTGGTATTACCCGTGCGATCCC
>JASANC010000219.1:0-38332 GCA_030248135.1 Theristus sp. LFF4_11 | reverse complement strand
ATATGTGGCAATTCAAAGTCGCCTAAGTGACTCGGCCCTATGTAGGGGACTCGGATCACTTTACCAATTTTGAATTCCCGCGTCATCCGTGAAACTGTTTACCTATCTGTGCGCGCATTGAGTCGCGGGACCAAAATAAAAGATCATACATGTGCTTGTGCGACGCGTTGCGCGATCAGCCGGCGACGTTGCTCCAGTGGGGTACCATGAGCGGGCACCTGCCACGATTGCGGCTTTCGTGCGGTGTTCGACAGACTCGGGGGCGCTAGCGGAGCAAACAGACCAGCGGGGTTGTGCGATCGATGACTGTGGACGGTTGTCTGGTCGGTTTTCCTGTGGTTGGCACGGGCACTTTGCGAGTGCTGCTGTGCGGCGGCCGCTGCTGACGCTAGCGCTCGTATTTCACTGTTCACCTGCTGATTGATAATTTCTGCTTTTCTTCTGTTGAACTCGTCTTTACTTGAACTACTCGTGTTTGCCTGACTGTTTTTTTTTTCAACTTGATCTCAAGGTATTGTTGTATTTTTTCTTGATGATCCCCAAACACCTGCTGTTTTGTCGTCCAAACATCGGACCGGGTCGGATCCGGTTGATACCAGTGACGTGCACGCGCGTTGTACCCGCTATTGCTTAAAGCTCTACCAATGATCAAACCTTATGACTTCCGTTTCTTGCTAATTATGTGACAAACCAAAAAAAAAACTATCAACCGATTGGCAATCGCCGGTCTTGCGGTTGCCGGTGGGCGAGCGGAGGTTTGCAGTTGCTGCTCCAGCAGTTTGGTGTTTTGTCTGAAGTTCATTCTAAATTGTAAGAGGCAGAGCTCAATTTAAAATAGAAATGTTTTGAAATCCATACTTGACAAGCTCGCGAATGGTGTCCATTTGCAGTTTGTTGCTGTCTTCGTTCGCTCTCGCAGTTTGCACAGCGTTTTCACGGAATACGGTCGCTTTTGGGCCTCCGTAGAGTCGACCTCCATTTCTGACCAGCCCACCAGGCGTTTGAACGGACTGGTCCGTTTTCGAGTTGGCCTCTCGCAAGCGTTGCTCACGCCTCAGCGTCCTCTGCCACCATTCGCTCATCCATGCGGTCGAGCGATCTGAAATTTCAAAATTCGACATACAAAGTACACGGCCATGGCCCTATTCATGAATTCCGTTTCAGTTGGACCAATGATACGATTCTAGCGACGTTTCAATTGTGTTGACGCGCCGAAAAAATGCCAGACTCAAAATGGAATAATTTTGCTCGAACTTGCTTGTTTTGTCAGATTTCGCGCTTCAAACAGTCTACGGAAATGCCCGCAGTAAACATGGCAGCTTTATTCAGAGTGCAAGGAACGAGCGAAATTTGAATGAATGAAAAAAGACGACGTTCACAAACCCAAATGTGTGTCAAAATAGGTCACTGGAAAACTATAGCACACCAATGACTTGTTCGCCTCGTTGCAATATAAAAAAGCAAAATTCTGATCTTGCCAGTTTTCGGAGTGTCCCCCAGGTGCGAGCCGACCACGCCCGGCGTCCGCCACGGAGGTCGATTGCTGCTGCTGCCGCTGCTTCGAAAGCTCGCCTGACTGTACGGACGCCGCAACGGCACTGATCGCGTCGATAGAATGGACCTGAATTGTGAGCGATTGCTGGGGCCTCACAAAACACAATCGTTTATACAACTGAAAACAGAACAGTTCCGAATCGGATATAGCACAAAAATCAACACTGCAACAAACGGCGGTTGCTTGGTTCGTGCACTGCGGACTGACGTCACGAGAGCTGGACACTTTTGCGCTTCGCCCGTTACACAATAACAGTGTCCAGTACTTGGCGGTGTTAGCACGAACGTTTATAAACGTTGTTTTCACTCAATCAATATTCTCGGCGGACCATCAAGTAAAACTGACGGCATAGTGGCCGTTTTGCGCAGCGCACGCGGCTGTGTCGCGACGGGACGCGATATCAACAGTCGACGTCTGTTCCGCGCTGAGATCGGCGGTGACCGAAGCAGAGTCGCTGCGGTGCTCTCAGACTTGGTCGAACGAAGCGACTGCACCGGGCTCGGCGACAGTGGACCGTTCAGAGACGACGAGTGCTGCGATGACGCCCGCCCGCGAGCTGCTGCGAGAGCTGCTTGACGTGTCGGCGACTTGTGACGCTGTGACCGACCGGTGTACATGTTGAACGTCTAAAGTGGAGAACGGTTTTTTTCGGAAAAAAATTAGTGATTGAAGCAAGCTGATTGGCTGGACGCCAGCGTGAAGCAATTGGTGTAAGAAGTGTCAGACAGTTGTGCAGTCACCCAATCAATCGCCAAATCATGACGTAACAAAATGAAAATAGACACTGAGAAAAATATATGACAACTGAAACGGTCAGTGAAGCGCGTTTAACATATTAAACGCGTTCAATATATCAAACGCTAACAACGCGTTTAACGGATTAAACGCGTTTTAAAAGGTGTTTCAATAGAATCGTTTTCTCAGCGGTATCAGGCTTCAACCTTTGCTTTCAACGTTCGATATCGTCGTGTTCTTCGCCGCTGCCTGCGTCTCTCCATCCTCTCGCGTCTTGCGCTGGTGATCTCTGCCAAAAGGCGACGAATTTCGGCGATGTCAATTGGCCCGGACTCAGCGTTGTTCGTGTTTTTGCGTGCCAACTCAACTTTACTCGGTGAGTCGTTCCGTCCGCCGAACGACAACGAGATCTTCAAATCGCGAAACGGCCCGTCGATCTCCATCGCTGGAATGATCATGAGTAAAACTGAAAAACTCTGGTAGACTGCTGCCTGACGTGAAATGTTGTTTGTCCATTCAAACAAACCTCAAATTCATCAGACTCTCCGCTTCTGTTCTGTTTTCCTCGGTACCCAAGAGCACAAAAAAACACCGCTCCAAACCAGCAATAAGCTGGAAACACGCGTAATACCTCGCTCAATCTCGCTTTTACTATGTGCCGAGTCTTTCCAACCAGAATTCGGCGTCAGCATCAGCAGAGCTTCTTCCGGGATGTCCCACAGGATTCCATCGGTTGTGTTCGTTGAATAGCGACCGTGCGTCTTGCTGGAATCGCTGATGAAATCCGCTTTAGCCAAAAGTGCGTCTGCGATCAAGTCTGCAACGGTGAATGCTTGTTCGAGGATGAATTCAAAAGCTATTTCTGCTCAATGTAACTAGAAAAATACCGTTATAAATTGTCCAAACTAAAAAAATACGCACCCGAATTCGTGCCAATCGAATGCAACGGAAACGAGCTCTTGTCAATCTGTCGGTTGCCCAACAATATTGGCGTGTCGTCCGACTGACTGAACCAGTTTCTCCTGCCATCATCGGCCAGTTCCTGGCGAACGCTTGACGTTTGACTGTTCAGCGACATTGGAAACGAACGCGACGTTGGCATGCACGCCACGTCGACCGGGCAATAGGCCGCTCGAAAGGAGCCGCCAGTCGCTGACGCCACTAGGGGGGGGGGGGTTTGTTGAAAAATGGCAAAAAATACATTGCATGGCAGGCATAAGAAAGTAGCTGAAACTTCTACTCTACACTTGAAATTTCCTTTTATAACAGCCTTTTGTAATGAAATTACTATTAACTCACCCAGCCGGTGCCAATGGTAATACAATTTCATCATTTTCTCTGCAACCAGCCACTGAATTCGCTGGGTATGTGTTTCAAACAGGTCTCCAATAATCCCCCATGGGGGATTATTTGTGGGGGAATATTCGGAAACTGGTCGGGGGGTGGGGTTTATTGGTGGGGGTTAATGGGGTGGGGGTAGTGGGGGTATGAAGTGTTACTATATTTTGGCCTGCGTCTCAATGCGCGCATAGATGGGTATAAGCAGTCTCATGCATGACGCGGGAATTCAAAATTGGTAAAGTAAACCGAGTCCCCTAAGCAAGGCCGAGTCACTGAGGCTATCCTGAATTACCACATAAAAATTGAAACTGGTTTCCTTTTCACGTCTCTATAACCGCCGCATTAGTCGCAGGTCTTCAAGAAAAGATACTGCTGAAATGCCATCACACAATTACTTCTGAAAATGAAAACTGAAAATAATAGATTGATTCAGCAAAACTATCCGTCTGGAACAATCCAGACAAGAAATTCTACGAGTCGGTCAAAAGGTCGGCACAAAATGTTAATGAACGAAAGTAGATTAGAGAAACTTAGATATGAAGCCCCAAACCTGACGTGTTCAATTAGCGTTTCAGTGGATGATGAAACAGAAAATGGCGAGGCAGCAATGACATAAACGGCATCAATCGACTGTGCGCACGCCGCCAGTAGCGCGCCCAACGCAGCGACATTATTGTGTTTATGACTTTGAAAATTGCATTCCGTCTCACTATCGGCTAATTTCAACCGCTGAGCACGCAGCCACGCCAGTGCAGATGAGACGCTGCCGCTGTCACAGTGAACGGGCTGAAAAAAAGGTTGACGGTTTGAAAAAAAATGGTTGGACGTTTGCATTTGTTAATAGAAGAGGTGGACAAATGCTCCGGAGCTGCTCTAAACTCGGTGCTTTGTTGTTTTGTTGTTGTTGTTGTTGGGGGTTTTAGGCGATGTTTTTAGCACATCGAGTTTTCTGTCATTAAGTGCCTAGGGTATACACCCCTCAGCGGGACTCGATGCCCCGAGCGCACCGACAGTAGTCTAACGCGCTACCACCAGGCCACGAGGGTGCTAAAGCTTGTTATGAATTACTATATCACTGGGTGTTAAAAATTTCACATTACTGTATCTTATATAACACGCGAACACAAATTTCGCAGCGACCTCAATAGCGAAGTCAGGCCAAAGAAGCGCGTTTCTCAATAACCATTTCTCAAAACTGCCTCAAAAAAGCACAAATTAGAAAGCTCCACGCAACGCCAACCTGCTGCTGCCAGAACGCCAGTTCAGTGCGGCCGAATGTGGCGAGCGTGAACGCGAGCGCCCTCTGTCGGCCAACGTTCGCGTGCAGCAAACGTTCGATGCTGTCCAGTAGTGCGTTTAACATTGGCGCCGACTCCGAAGAGTGCTCGAGCAGCAAAATCACACTTGACTCGCTGATTTCGCCGAACATTTTCACTTAATAATCAAACTGAATCGTATTCGGAACAATGCTCAAGTGAGAAAACTGGTGAATCATCATAGTTGGCTTTTGCTCTGGTCCTTTTGTCAGTTCATTTTGCGTCAGTAACACAACTAACAATAGACAGGACAAAGCGTTACCGTTTTTTCTCCATAAAAAAAAGAAAGTTCCATAGGCAGCCTGGGCGCGTGTGTCAACAAGTTCGGAAAACGATTTTTTGCCCTCCTGTTGCTTGTGTGTGTGTGTGCTGCACATTATGTTTCGTTTGTCAATGCGGTTACTAGGGAAACACCGCACCTGATGTGTTTGTGTGTGTGTGCGTGCGTAAATTTGCTGGGCATGGGATTAGTCCGACAGAAGCATGCACGCCTACAGGGTGATCTGTGGAAAAAAATTGTTACACGCAGTGTGAGAGCGAGTTCAGTGTGAATTCAAAATTCGATAAACTGTCGGCGTAATTATCTAGATACAATATTTATCAAATTAGCAGCACCATTCTTTTTTATGGCGGTGTGCGTTACGTTCATTACTATGGAATCGCAAGCAGTGTCTCTTATTCGCCACCGCTCTGTACTGCAAGCGCGTGCACACGCGCAAGTCCAGTGGCATTAACACAGATGAAAGGACGCCTTTGTCATTCGGGCGCACCTAATTTCCGCATATTTATACACTGGATTGAGCTATAAAATTTGTTTTTAACACCGATTTCACAGGAGTTTTATACGATGCGATAAAAGGTGAAACAAAACGATAAAAACAAAGCGCGACTGAATGGGGAATTCTACATGGTGTACACTTCTTCGCCTGGTCCGAATAGTCAAATTTTAACACTGAAAACGAGCGAGAAAACTGAAAAAAAACGCTCACAGTTGAAACACAAACGCCTGATTGACGTTGTAATGTGTTATGTTTTTTGAAAACCCCTACCAAAGAAAAGACTGGTTGTTCATTTGTTTGCCAGCAAACGCAGGTTGAATCTCGTGTAACCTAATTATTATGCATTTGTTGTGGATTATAAATCACCGATATTGGTCATCATGCTGCAAATCAAGCTCCACAAAAGTCCTGGTCAGAAGACAGTACACTCTGTTGTAATACAACATTAGTAATGCTGCACAAGCACAAATGAACACTGGCGCACGCACACGATGAGCACAGCAATGTGTGCGTGCGTGCGTGTTTGATAAGTGCTAACGATGCAAGATTACTGTGTTCAAAATCCGTAGCAGTAGTGCCCGGTTTCCGACTAGGACTTTCTCATGCGATCACTGTTTTCAGTTATTTCCGAAAGTGAGCCGAGTGCATCATAAACTGGTGAACAACGTTTCTAGCGACTTCTCTCCATCGGTCGGAACGCTCGATACGTTGAAGCCATGCAGATCGGGCGCAGCGACGGGAGCGAACTGCGTGATCAGTTTTTGTTGAGCCCTAAAATTATTGTGTCGGATGTTCGGATTTACTGCATTGTTTCCCCAATCTATTATACTAAAAAAATACTTTGTCCGTGGAACTTTTTTTGCAGTTTGAATTGGCGCTCAATTTTCCAGTTCGAGCCTATTTTGCTATTTAAGTCATCATCTGCTAAATACTCCATTTTCTAATGACAAGACAATGTTCAAATCGTTATTCTACATGACTTCGTCATCATGATGCCTTTTGCTCATTAGCAACAACTTACATACAATGGACAAATAGCAATTTTTGGTGCTCAAAATGTTATAATCGACTGCAAAAGATGAAATAAAAACCGTCTCGATCTGGAACGCTGAAGTGCAACAACGACAAGCGAGACAATCGCAAGAATTGCAAGAACTCGGTTGTAAACTGAAATGAGTCGCTTATGTTAGGGCAAACGGGTTGAAAGAAGCTAAATAGCAAAACAAAAGCGACCGTTTCACAATGGGTACTCAGAAAAGTGTTGCACCGTCTCGATCTGGAACGCTGAAGTGCAACAACGACAAGCGAGACAATCGCAAGAATTGCAAGAACTCGGTTGTAAACTGAAATGAGTCGCTTATGTTAGGGTAAACGGGTTGAAAGAAGCTAAATAGCAAGACAAAAGCGACCGTTTCACAATGGGTACTCAGAAAAGTGTTGCTTTTTGTTACTAACACTCAATCAAAAAGGCCTGGCTTAGATTAATGCAAGCGCGGAAAAGTAGTAAGCATACCAAACAAAAGCGGGCGTTTTGCTACGAGTATTAAGTAAACTGTTGCTTTTTGTCCTTTTCATGCTATCAAAAAGCTTTGGCTTAGCTTAGGGTAGGCGGGCAAAAGAAGAGAACATACCAACCAAAAGCAGCCGTTTCACAACGGGTCTTCAAAAAAAGTTTTGCATTTGTCGTCATTTAAACTCTAAAAGGCTAGGCGAGTAAGCGGGAAAAAAGTTTCAAAACAAAAGCTGGCGTTTTGCAACAATTATTCAGAAGTGTAGTCTGTTTTTCATCTTTTACACACTAAAAGGGTTGGCTCAGATAAGGGTTTAGCAATGTGTGTTCAGAAAAAGTGTTTTTTCGTCATTTACACTCCATCGGCAAGAAATCCCAGTTCCACAAGGAATAGATTGCAGCATCAACAAAGATGTGGCCACGATCGATGGCGAAGCAGTGGAACGGTCCACATATAATCGATCAATTTTTAACGGGAATGACAGCGACATTGAAAAAGCTAATAAATGAGAATTAATTTTGATTCTTTAAAAGGGAACGTCAGTTGTTTGTTGCTGATTAAAAAAAATTGTTTTTCATATTGTTGACAAAAAAGGGCGCCTTAAAACTGAAAATACTGTGATTTTCAAAAAAGTAGGAGCATCGAGTGATTCAAGAATGAACGATCATTTCTATGGTTAATCAACAACAATCGGTTAAAGCAGCTCAAAATGAAAATACAATGCATGATTAGTCCGGGTCGTGGGCAAGGTGAAAAGGCTAAACTCCATTCAAAAATAACAGTTGTATTCAACAGCTAACCGTGCCGTAGGCACGGGTCAATTGGCTAGTAAAACTAGTTTCAATAACCTTAGTCAAGTTTTTATATCTGATTTAGAAACATATTGAGGATTTATTGAAACGTGTCCGGGCTAAAATGACGTCATTTGCTTTAAAAACGCCCGTTTGTCAGTACAGGCACTAAAATTTTAGTTTGGTGTGACTGAATCGACATTCACCATTTGTTTACGGGAAGAAATCGGCTAAACGGAAAGTCTGGTATGCTGTAAACGACAAGCGCATGTTTTGCGGCACATGACGTCATTTCAGTGGGACACGTTTGAAAAAATAAATCATACAAGATTGAGAGAAAAATAATTTTGAAAATTAGCTTACCGGCGCACACTTGTACAGATTGAGCGTGCGCGACATGAATCCATTCTTGGCCACGGCCTCCGCCTGGTTGATTCCATTCTGAATCGCCACAATCAACAGGATAAATGCGATCAACGAGCGAGGAAGCTTCATTTTAAAAAATAGGAAATAACACCGCTGAAAAGTCAGCGGCAAAAATCCGACAATAATCTTTGAGATTAACACTCGCTATGAACAATAATGAAAATGCAACATTATGTGATGACCTTCGCAGATCCTAACGCCTCAGTTGCAATCTGTAATTACTTTCAGTTGACTACACACACAACACCCCCGGATAGGCAAACAGGCTTACGCGTTACGGGTAGTGCTGTATAGTACAATCATCAAAAAAAGCATTTTGTGAATTGAAAGAGGTACCCTAAAATTAAGAGATGTTCACGCACGTGAGCAGGTGAATTTGAGTAACTTACTTTACTGACTCAATATTCGGATCGGATCGTTCGGCGCGTTGCGTTGAATTGAATTGTCGCATCAAGCATGAAACGAATTTCTTTTCGATGTCTGCAAAGTGAAGTCTGAGAACAAGTCTTACATTAAAGGCGCCCTTTTAGCTTAGATAGCCATGAAAAACCACACATTTTGAAGAAATTTTCTGAGACGCCTTTGCTTGTGTAAATGAGAGGAGGCGTTATACAATGACGATTAGGAATGGACTAAAGAATAAATAAACTGCTAGTCGTATTCAGTAAAATCGTGTTTTCTGTCCAGATCTTCTCCAGGGCAGTACTTCCAGCATTAACGTTACCGTAATCTTTTAACTGTCGACTAACCGTCAAATTTGTGACTGCCCCTTGCCACCCGCATCATTCGTCGACGATATCGCCGTTGTTGTCGTCATTGTCGTCATTTTTATTTCTAGTGCTCGTAAAAGCTGTGATTAGCTGTTCCCCGTTCCCTTTTAGGGGTGGGGTTGACTCACAATCAGTACCGAAGATGTGGGAGGGTGGGGGGTACTGTACATGACCTGTACCCCAAAGGAAACACCCACCCCCTAAAACCTGACACTGTACCATACACACACACCCCCTCGAAACTTGCCCACCTACACCCCCACACTCGAAATTTGCGTGACACCCTACCTACACTCCGCACGTAGATCCAAGTTACATACAGTGACACCCCCAAAAATTTTCTCGGACCATCCAAAATTCCAAAAATCACAAATTTTTGTTCCAAAATCATGATTTTTCGTGTTAAAAATCCATAAAAAAATACAAGCTGACAAAAACTTTGAATACGACATTTTGGAACGTGGTGCATCATTATTAAAAGAGGTGCATGTGCAGTAGCGGTGGCCCCTGCCCTATAACACAGGAAAAAAAATGCAAAAACTAAATTGATCATTATCACCTTATCAAAAAGGCTTGGCTTAGGATTTAGGATTAGGTTTAGGATTAGGAACCTACAACGACTTATTGCAAGCAAGTTCTGATCAAAAAACCCTTTCTTTTAAGAATATATACAAATCTTTTGGAATTTTTTTTTAAATTAACTGGAATTTTTTTTTAAATTAACAATTAAAAAATTTTATTTTTTGATTTCAAAAAATCGGGATTTTTACTTTTTATTTTTCGAACCCTAGTTCAGCCGCGCAGCCAATCGGATAAAAAAGGTCCACAATAACGACAACGCTTGTGAAAACGGGTGGTGTTCGTCGTTCGTGGTTCACTTCATCAAAATCAAAAACAACTGAAAATGGTTAGTGAACTTGATTTTGTTTCTTTGATGAAACCAGTACCGAAGGCGAAAGCAAATTTTCGAGGGCAGGTGACGACGGTGACTGACTGACTGCTGGATCAAACAAGTTCCTTCTTTTTCGGTCAAGTGCACCAAACGACAATAAGAGCAATGGTTGTTTGTGTTTCAGAGAGTTGTTTCATTGTTCAAATGGTTGTTCCCAAAATCCAAAAATCCAACGTTTCATGCTCATCGTTTTCAAGAACTTGTTTTGTGTTTCAGCTTGATTATGTTCGATAAAGTTGGCGTTACTTTTACTTGTCATGTCATATGCAATAAAATACAAATAACATTAAAAAGTGTGAACTTCAATCAAATGGAATAGAATGTAGCGTAGAAGAAACAACGAAAATGTCAACAATAGTCGTCAATTTCTTCAGACAGAACAGCAGCTGGATTGTGCACTGGACTTGATGCGTCGACTGCCACCGCAGCAGTGCGAGAAGAATCTCGGGGATCTGATTGATCTTGTTCCGAACCTTTGCGAAGTGCGTCTCGTCAAGATTTTTTTCTATTAACTAACAGTTTATATAGATTTTTAGGAAATATTTAATTCAGGATTTACTGAGCTCCGTCGATCAACCACTAAAAATCGCCAAAGACAAAAAGACGGGCAAGGAGTATCTGCTGTGCGACTACAATCGTGATGGCGATTCGTATAGGTTCGGCGGCGAGAAAACGAAAGAAATTCAGATGATGCTTTGTGTTGCTGCGTTTTATCTGTTCTGCTTCAAACTTGTTTTTTATCGATCATAAAATCATCAGATCACCGTGGACGAATGTTTACGACCCAGCACTCGAGGACGGAGCAATGCCGTCAGATAAACTTCGCAAGTTGGAGGTGGATGCGAATGCTGCGTTCGAGGCGTACAGAGACATGTACGCTTGGAAAAAAGCGTTTTTTTGTTGAAAAGTTTTCGATTTTTTTTTTGTGGTGTTTTGTTTCACGGTTTGCACTTTTTCACATCTCTTTGACCGTGTGTTTTGGTTGACTGGTTGTGTTTTTTACGTGATTTCGCAGGTACTTCGAGGGTGGCGTTAGTAGCGTCTACTTCTGGGATTTAGAGCACGGCTTCGCCGGTGTGATCCTGATCAAGAAGGCCGGCGATGGCTCGAAGATGATCAAAGGCTGCTGGGACTCGATTCATGTCATTGAAGTGCAGGTGAGAAGGTCGTCTCAGCGTGACGAATCCGACTCGTGTGTGGTGGTTTTTGTTTTTGTTTTTTTTGTTTTTTACGTTTCAGTCAGCCAGTTTCCAAATCTGCACCAGCGGTTGCTCACATTTGTTGCGTGCTTCGAGAAAGGCACCCTTTTCTGAGGTCGATCCGAAATGCAATTTTGTTGATTTTGCGCTTTCGTCTGTCTATCTTTTGAAAAACATCACTGAAAAACACATAAGCAGATCAATGCTCGGCTATCCACAAAACTAACCCCCCCCCCCAGCAAGTCCTGGAAAATTAAGAAAGCATTCATAAGGCGCATTCATGCTGCAGTATTTAGTGACCGCGCAGCTATGTGTTTTCAACATGAATGCGCCCATAACAACCAAATGAATGTCAAAAACGTTCACAGGAAAAGCCGGCCGGTCGGCAAGCGCATTACAAGCTGACGTCGACCGTGATGCTTTGGCTTCAGACGAGCAAGCCGAGCTCCGGTCTCATGAATCTCGGCGGATCGATGACACGACAGGTGGAGCAGGATCATCAAGTGAACGACCAAAACCCACATCTCGTCAACATTGGCAAAATGGTGGAGGTATTTATCAATGTTTCGAGTTCTGCGCGACTGAATGCGTGTGTGTACGTAGAAAGGAAACTTTTCAATCTTTATGTGACAATTCAAAGTCGCCTAAGTGACTCTGCAATCGGTCTATTGTATTCGTGTTGTGTCCATATATTTTTCATCATATCAGTGCAATCATATACACATTCATATGCAGTCGAACTGTAAATTATGGGGAATCAGCTGACTAGGTTGGTGATCACACGTGCATGCATACTTTCTGGTGCGAACCAAACTCCGCCCCACAGCAATTTTTGCACAGAAAGCACGCGTCACGTGTGATCACCAACCAATCAGCTGATTGCCTATAATTTCGAGTTCGACTGTAATGCCATAATTTTCGCATAGGAAATGGAGAACAAAATACGCTCAACGTTGAACGAGATCTATTTCGGTAAAACGAAGCAGATCGTCGCCGACCTCCGGTCGCTCGACTCCGCCGCCGACAAGAAACGACACGAGAATCTCGTGGGCGAATTGACGCGCGCGGTCGCCGGGAAGCGCCAGGGAAGCAAGGAGGACGCTTGAGCTGCGATTTTTTGATTTGTGATTGTCAGTTTTTTTGTGCGTTCGTTCGTTCAGGCTCTGTCGAACACACACCCAGACAGACCACACGTCTGTTGGCTGCATTCGGAATAGTTGATTCAAGGTGTATCGATGAAATTGCGCAACTTTTTTTCATGAACGCATTTTCAGCGTGTTTATTAGCTGTGCGTTTCTAAGGATCATTCCATGAACGTACTTTGGCCGTATGTGTTCGACTGAGGCGTGTGTTTCGTTTCAGTGCACCGGTTTTTGCCCGCCATTTCATGCAGATGCAATCAGTGTCAGGCAGGGCAGGATGGTTGAATAGAGAATAAATATCGATTAATCAATCGTTTATAAATCAATCAATCATCGTCAATCGATTAATTTTTTTCTACCGCTTCAGCCATCCTCTGCATAATGGAATTGTTCTTAGTCATTGATTTTCAAGTGTCGCTTCTTCATTGCAACCCGATTATGCCATTGCCATTCAAATTATTCGAATTCCTTGATGTTCACTGTCATGCGATGCGCGTACGATGTTTGCTTATCAATGCACTTTATGTGTCGAGTTTTTGTGGATGAAAAGCTACGATTGTTTTGACAAATTTCAAATCTTCCACGTGTTTTCCAGTTTGTAATCTGTTCAATTTTTCGGCTGTCTGCGATATATATCCGTGTTTACGACTCGCCCGTTTGTGTGCTTATTGTTCTGCAGCTTTTCCGGAACTGAAAGAGTTTTTTATGTTATGAATTTTTTCAGGCGCCAATTTCGCTCGTCAAACTGCTTATTTTTTGGATTTTTTAAAGTTATTTTTTATCAATATTCTTATTTGTTCCACTACAATACTTATTGAAATCACGCTGGTCATGCGACAAAACTCGTAACTATTGTTTCTGTGCAATCGGTTTCATCTGTCGAAAGAAATACTGAGAACAAAACTGCCCCTGTCGTATCAATGAAGGTACTGTCATTCGCTTTTTACTTTGGATGCAACAAAATAACCGTGCTGCCAAAAACGAAATTGTAGGCGTGGCCTAGCATGGTCCCGGATCGCCAAGACCAATCAGCTGTCGTTGTTGTCGCGTGAACTCAGCGCAGCGTACCTAAAATTTGGGGAAAATAAGGCTAAAAATAGGGGGAGAATTTCTAAAATTCCAACAATACCGTGTAAAAATTGCCGGCGACCGGCTTCCCGAGGCCCCAGCTGTTGATGTATCGTTTTGTGTTCCAGTAGGTTGGTTGTCGCCCCTGCACATGGAAACCGAAATCCGATATAGTTTAAACAAAATTTCAAAAAAACATTTCGAAATACCCTGGATAATCGTTATGCAAATGTAAAAGGTCATGTCCCGTCCAAAACGTAAATATAATTATCCGTTTTCTCAAAAAGCGTCTGGTCTGGATGGATGTCAATATATGGACAATATGCCGTGGAAAAATATGCTGTCTTGAAAGAAACCATTTTTAAAAATGACCGAAAGTGGGTATGACCATCTTTGCATGACGATATCGGCATATTTGAACCACTCACTCGTGCTTGACTGGAGGACACCCGACTCATGGCTGTGAGTCGATTATTCGCAATGTAGCCCGGTTGCTCGAACACCAGATAAACATATGGTACGGCACCTGAGTGAGTTGATTGGTTGATTTGCTGGCTGCCAGCTGATTGGTTGCACTGCGCAAGGACTCTGCTTTGGTAAGATGATTTGTGAGATTTTACTACTAAGGTTCGCTGATGTTTTGCCCAGACTGTTCGATCTGCTGAGGTAAAACACCTTCGGTAGTTCTACAGCGTCTACACCTGGCGAAACAGCAAACTTCATGTATTGCGTCATGTCACAAATGCAGTTCTGCATTGCAGTGAGACGAAAAAAACTGCAATTTGTTGATTCCGACACGCCGATGGCTGCGTTCGACCAATCAGTGAGCGCAATTCAAAAGCAGCCAATCGGCTGATCGATTGCCTATGATTCGACTGCAACTGTTCTTCTTGTTGTTGTTGGGAATTTAGGCGATGTTTTCAGCCAGGGCTAACGCAGAGAAGCGTACAGAACGCCATTTGAGCAGGGCGCCCATCGAGTTTGTCTCTGTCATTAAGTGCCTATACACCCCTCGGCGCAGGGCTGGATCCCCCGAGCGCACAAACCACAGGCTAACGCACTGCCACCAGGCCACGAGGGTTCTCCTCTCATTGGCGATATTGTTCCTTTCATCGACTGTAAACATGCGAACCGGCACTCGGCGTCGACGTCGCCCCGACGTAGTCGACGATCGTGGTGCCGCGCGCGACCGCGCCGCCCGGAATGTTCACCACAAGCCAGTCGATCCAGTCGCCCACTTGGCGTGCGCTCATTCGCACTGGGTCTGTCGGCGGTTTTTTTTTGTTTGAAGTGAAGATTTGCGGGAAAAAAAAACTGATCGCAAATTTCTTTTCCGGTGCGAATGGAACGGACTGATTGGTCGCGTATGTCATTGGGTGGTCAGTCGACACGGTATATCATCTCGACTTTCGTCTCTTTGAAAGTATTGCGTGTGTGGTTTCCTCTCTTGGTGAGCCAGTCTCACCGCAGCCCTGATATGGCACCCAATCAGCTCAGCATGCAATGTAATCAACCACAGTCGAACTCTAAATTATGGGGAATCAGCTGACTGGTTGGTGATCACGTGCATGCATATGCTTTCTGTGCAAACCGAACGCCGCCCCCACAGCAATTTCTGCACAGAAAGCATGCATGCACGTGATCGTCAACCAATCAGCTGATTGCCTATAATTTAAAGTTCGACTGTAGTCACTTACGAACTAGCATCAGAGTGTAGAACTTATTCCGGTCAACATTCCACTGTATTTTGTTCGGCGCGTATCGAGTCACCACCGCCGGCAATTCGGTGCCCGTCTCTATCGGCTGGTCGTTGTTCCATCGTAGCGACGAAAGCTGTGTGTGGTTTGGTGAAACTTGTCGAATGTAACGAGTTTTTTCGACGGAGCTTCAATGCATTTTCTGGTATGTTTGCATTTTCGTGAGAATGGAGAGGCCTAAACACCAAGACCAAACCAGTGACATTTTAACGTCCGTTTTTTTTATTGGCTGAAGGTTTGCTGACTGACACCGCCACTGGTGAACACTGTTTTTTCGGTTTCGTCCGGTGTTTGCGCAAGTTTTTTTTAGTTGCTTACCATCAAGACCTCACTTGGTGCCTCATTGATCATGTTTGGCACAATGCCGTACTCAACGAAGTCGTCTTCGATGCTGCTGAAAGCGTTTGTTGAGATGAATTGCTGCAATTTTGCAACTTCAACAACGATTAGACCATAAATCAGGTCAGTTCTATAAACAAATTCGCACGTTTTCAAAATACACGTCAAGTCTAAACAAATTCTTACGTTTTCAGTGTTGTTGGCAAAATACGGTTTGGCCAGATAAACAAGGCAGTCCTTGTATTCTCCCTCAAGGCGGGATTAGTCGCAGACTAGGAGTTGCCTTTTTTCAAGAATGCCAAGGTAATTCCCAATCGTGTGCGCAAGGGAGAAAGAATGAACAGAATGGCACGAAGAAGAAATGAGTTTAAAAAACACGTCAAATTTCACACACAATTGTATTTCTGAACGGCTTTCTCTTTTTCATTTAAATTTCGCGCACTCCTTGCACCCTGAAAAAAAAAACTGCCATGTTTAATCGGCCATTCCGTACCACACACCGTAAAAAACGTGAGTTCCGGTGTCAAATGACTAAACAATTTTCTGAAAAACAATCCCCGATTCGTCACAAACGTTGTGAAATACGTGCGCAGTGTTTCCGTCAGCTTCTGGGCGTACTTCCCAAAAACGGCCGAAAACTGGTCCATCAGTGAGCTACGTCGCTCCTCAATCGGCTGCAGTTCGCCACTGAGTTCGTCGGTCAGTTGGTTGAAGTCGGTCACGAATGACTTGATCGGGTCTTGGCTGCCGCCTCGCTGCGTGTTCTCCTGCAGTGACAGAAAATCAGTCGAGGTTGTTGTTGTTGGGATTTTTAGGCGATGTTTTCCGCCAGGGCTCACCCAGAGAAACGTACAAAACGCCATTGAATAGGGCGCTCATCGAGGTTTCTCTGTCATTAAGTGCCTATACACCCCTCGGCGGGGCTCGATCCCCCGAGCGCACAGACAAGAGTCTAAAGGAGTTCGCACTACCACCCAGCCATTACAATCCCTCGTTCATACGCGAACATCGTTCACTCACATCGTCCGGCAAAGGCAAATCGGCCGATGATATTTGATAGTACGTTGCTGCTGGCTGCTCTTGCGCGGCACACCAACGTGCAATCGCCATGAAAACAAACAACCTAGAATTTTCCGACCTCAAGCTTTTATTGAACAAAAAAGAACAGCGAATAATAAAGTTTTGTGAATCTAGAATGACCCCACTGACCAGAGCGATATCATGCCTAGACCTCTCGTCACGCCAGTTTTATTGTCAGTAACTGGCGAAGTTGAAAGTAGACCTTGGCGAAGTGGCAAGCTTTGATAAAACCGCTTTATCCACACTGGCGAAAAATCATCAACAAAGCACACATACGCCACCATCACAAAAACAGGTTTTGGCGCGTACGTTTGTGCAGTTTTTCAGTTTCGTTGAGTGCGATTTCACTGCAAGCTTACTGAACAATGCCTGTATTTTCTTGTGGGTTTTGGTAATGCTCCTGTCTGCGTGTTTGTTGTTGGCATTCTTTGAAGAAGTGTTACAAAACCACTGTGTTTGTCGGTTGACTTTTTATTTTGTATTACGCTTAACGGACAAACGAAATCGATTGGAAAATCATAAGAATCAAGTTTTTGACTACAATTGTACAAACAAGAACATTTTCCATAGTGACTCTTTTCATCGGCTCCTTTGGCTGAGTTTTTCACCAGTTTGATGAAAAACGAGAATGATACTTCCTATAAACAACTCAAATTTACAATAGTTTGCTTATCATAAATCACTCGAACGAAATACAGAAACGAAATTGAGCCTAGCGCTAGCAGATCCAAAAATTCTAGAACACACACAGAAAAATTTGTACAAACAAAACCACAATGGTGAAAAAAGTCCGTTCATTCGAACATGCCACACAGCAGACCGTATCACACGTGTATTTATGATCTTTTATTTTCGTCCCGTAACTCAATGCGCGCATAGATAGGCAAACAGTTACATGCAGGACGCGGGAATTCAAAATTGGCAAAGTGATCCGAGTCCCCTACATGGGGCCGAGTCACTTAGGCGACTTTGAATTGCCACATAAATATTGAAACTAGCTATTTTTTCACGTCCGCACACGCATTCAGTCGCAGAACTTCAAAAAAAAGATATTACTGTTCTGCTATCGCACAGGTTCCACCGAACCGACCAATTCCACCACTAACAACTCAGACCAGAATCACGCAATCAATCAGAACTCCAACGCTTGCACTTCCTGCTCTTTCGGTTTACGCCAGTCGAGGCGGACAACATCGGCGGCGAGTGGAAACTGATCGCCCATGAGCAGATGCGACGCAGTATTGAAGTCGACCTCGCCCGTTCGCACCGTCTGCCAGACGATGCCGGCCGCCAACGCGAGCGTGAAACCATTCAGCCCGTACCATAGGCGTTGCTCTGCACGGTTTTCGCTAATGCGATATGTTTTTGCGGTTGTTTCGGAGTTTGTGAGTGTGTGTGCTTCTTTTTTGTTTTCATGTGTTTCACCTCGGTTAGCTGAACTTAGGAACTGTGAGATCGTGAACAATGTCAAGTAATGAAAAAATCAAGCAGATTATGCGTCTCCGTGTCTCACATGCTGTCTTTACAGTTTTAGCGGAGCATGCTGCATTCTTGCGAAATAAAATGAATCAAGGAACACACAAATTCGGTCTCCTTTTGGATAGCAAATAATGAACGGCCTCAGATGGAAGAAAAACCGAGGAAAATCGGACAGCGCCACCGCTGCGAACGACAACCAGTAGTTGGAACTGTTGAAGTAAACGACGTGTTGTCGCTGATTCAACTGGCAGCTCGAACAAAAAGCACCCTGGCCTGGCGTTTGTGTCTGACATTGCCCCACAAACTATTCATGAGCTCTTCAAGAAAACAAAAACAAATGCCGTGTACCAACTCTGCAAAAGCTAAAAAAAACTCTTCAAAAAACCCGCACTCATTGCCGACAGCACGCCGCCGACGGCAAAACTGCCCGCGACCACATTGTACATGTCGTCCTTCTGTCGCAGCGACGCACAGGCGCACACGACGCTGCCCCACGCGAGACCGGACATCACTGGAAAACGCAACGAATGAATGAAGAAAAATACTGTGAAACAGCCGCGAAAATGCGCTTTTTTCTTTTCTGTTTCGAAAATTTAAAATTTGGCACGCTGATTGGCTGCCGCCTTCGGAACAGCCGCCAAGTTGCGCATCAAGGGGCATTCATGAAGCAGTATTTAGTGACCGCGTAGCTATCTTGTAACACAGCTACGCGTCATAAATACTGCTTCATGAATGCCGCTTTTGGGTGCCGATGATTCTGCTCTGATCCCAGTCCCAGCTGAGAACAAAGCGAACACCAAGTTGCACACGGACGTTCTGTACAGTTGAGCCAGGCGAACACACGTTGCAAAAGAAGGGTGGCCCTCTCAAAAACGAAAGCACAAAAAAGCAAACGCTCCTCACTCGTCATCAACCGTCTGGAATTGTGATCTGACATCGGAATTTGAAAAAAAACCAGAAATTTCAAACGCCGAACCCGGATACGGCGTGTAGCGGACGAGCGAGCGTGGCACGCATTTGTAGAACGGCAGTCGATGGACGTTGATCAGCGCGTAGTCGGCCAACACCAGGGGCATCGCTGCAGATAAAAACATTGCAATTGAAAAATTCGCAGCTGAATCTGGCAATTTCAATCATGTGTCAGAGTTCTGCTGTACTTTTTTCCACCGTATTATCTTATCCTTTGATTCTGTGACTCGTCACGCGTATACATAGGTAATCACTTTCATGCTTGAGACACGGTCATTCAAAATTGGTGAGTATGAGATGGCCCGAAACCCTGAGATACGATGGAGTCGTTTTTACTTCAGCATCTTTTTGGACAACTTTGGCATTAGGATGATACTAATTTTCTGGCCGGTTTTGCCTGTTTATCTGAGAATAATAGCCTGCGTTGCACTGCACTGAAACGAACTCGCAAAAATCAAAACAGCAGACAAAAACAAAAACACTGCATCTCGCATTTTACATTTCGCATCTCGAGTGGATACGCCGTTTATTGAGTTTAGTACTGTTTTTAGTGGTTTCTCATGATTGTCCCAACCAGTCAAGTTTCCAGTCCACTCACTAAGCCCGAAGAACGCGTATTTCGCCGCGGCAAACGCCTTGTTGTGGCAGTCGCTGTAAATGGGCGAGTCGAAGAACCTCGGGCCCCACTCTTTCATGCCGAACACACTGCCGTAGCCACGTCCGATATTTTCCTTCGTCTGCGGCCACATATAGTGCGACGCGTATGTGAAGCTGAATCGATTGGGTTGGATGCAGCGGAATTGGTGGTCAATTAGAATGATATATACGGTATCTAGATACACCGGTGAAAAGTCTTATTGACCGCAACAATCACCAAAATGTGAATGATTCATTGCGTCACAGTGAAAATGCCAAAAACACACACGATGCAATGTGCGCATACTGGCATTCGAATCGTGACTTGCTGATTGCCTGTATCGAACCGGTTGTACGAAAATCAAAGAAGCCAATAAGCTGACTGTATCTGATTCACATTTCGACCGCACATTCATTATTGTGTGTGCTTGAACGGAATCGCTCCAACATCAACACTCAACACTTTCGAGTCAAACGGTGAAATCATTACCGAAAACCGGGATGCTGAGGACTGATGTCGAACTTCTCGTTGATCTCCTTCACGGCCTCGTTGTTGTCGTGCATTTGCTGTCGCCACTCGGACAACGGAATCGGCTCCGTCTTGCGAAATGGCTCCGGATCGTAGATCGGATCTTTCAATCGCATCAGTTGGTGCTGAAGAAAGGTTTGAAATTGCATTTCAACGGCAATGGAAGCTGTGGAATTCGGTTTCTAAAAACAGCTGTCCACAACCTCAATGGCATTTGACGCTCTGGAAACCAATCGCCGTGGTACATTTCCAACCAAAACACGACTAATTCAGCTTACTTGAAATAAAAAGTCTTAGACGCAGAGAATAGTTCTTCTGTTACGGCGCAAAATGCATTCATACATGCGAAACAGTGATTACACAGTTAGCACGGAATGAATTCTTTGAAAACTGCAACAAAAGCAACTGTATACAATGAAAAGACAACGAAATTAACGAGAGTCTCCATCAGCATTTCAGCGTTGTAGCACTACAGGGCTTACATTCTCTCAGACATTTCGCAATGACGAACCTTCTGTTGCTCCATGGGCACGGGCGGGTCGACATAATACTCGTCCGTCTCCTCGAAACAGTGCGGGATGATGCGCCAGCGGTTTTTCGCGTACACCGGATCCTTGTAACCAGCGGCCGCCCACCACTCGTTGCGGCCCTTGCTGAAAACGGCAGTTTCGTTTCGTTCATGTATTTTTTATAAACTTCACAAGCGTCGTTCCGGAAACCTGTCACAGCTTGACATTGTCGTACGGATGGAAAAAAACGGTTTTTTTTAATATTTTGTGAAAAAAACCGGTTTCTTTTCACGGTTTTACAACTGTTTTAAAACAAAACGTTCATCTCGAAAATGGTTTTCCAGCTTCAGAATATTGCTCTGGATTTTGCCAAACACACCATTGAGCAAGAAAAGCAGGCTAAAACCTGTTCTTGTCGGTTTTGTGAACAGTAATCAACGGTGTTCTAGTCACCAACAGGCATCAGAACTCAATAACACAATTGAGTGGTGGATTCCACGATTAAAAATTTAAGACTTGTTTCGACTTTCGACGACTGAAAATTCAAATTTTCTGTTGTTAAAAAAAACTTTTTTATTATTTTTGGCGTCAAAAGAAACCGGTTTCTTTTCCGTGCCATCTCTACATAGTCGTGCGGTATCAGATGGATCAGATTCGACAAGCATTCAAACTCGAATTAATGAAAAAAATGCAACCGCAGTCACATAAAATCCACAAGAATAGTGCCGCTTCAAATAAACAACTCTCCTGTCGCTGCAAAAAAAACATGAGAGCAGTCGAAGAAGACGCGCTTAGGCAACGTACTATTCTCCCTCCCAGTGACCGTGCCAGGGCGGCCGAACCACTCGAATTGGCGTGTGCGTCATTTTCACCACGTTTATTATAATAATCGTTCAAAAACGCAAACGGTTTGCTGAGATTATGCGACAGACTCCGCTCGGTTGATCGGAACTGCCACTACATCGCTTGGTTTTTGGATAATACCTGAAAACATTTTTTTTTGGAAGCATGGCGTTGTAACAAAAGAGTTTCCTGTGGTGCCAGAAAACGTGAACTGAATAATGAGCACATTACATTTGTAAACAACAGATGACATGGTTATGAATCGAGTAAAGAACAGGTCGACTATTTAGGTCGGCACCCTAAAATATTCAGAAATAACAAAAGTCAAATGGACAAGGTACTGAATGTACTGCTAAGAAACAGTTCGTTCAGAAACCAACAAGACTAGACAACCAGTCGTTGAAAAACATTTTTATTTTCTTCAAATTTCACCCACACAACACTATTACAATGGAATAATTTCACAAACAATCAAAGGTAGCAAACACCAACACTGATCCTACAGACACCAAAATTAGACGTTTTTAGATCACCAGTAAATCGACTAGTACACATCTAAGGAAATTATTCAAAAAAACGTCAAAGAATATGTATGCTGTTGCGAGAAACAAATCAGTATGCTCGAAATTTGTGGAAGGCAATAAAAACATGGAAAATTACAAAAAACAATCAACGAATATTTTCCCGTCAATCATCACGAACAGTTTTCTCACTCGTAGTTTCGCTGCGATCTACCCAAAAACAAAAATTTTGTAACATGACACAATTTTGACAATGGCAATCAACAAAACACACATGACAAGCGGATCCTTTGAAGGCATCAAACATCATTAATGGTCAATGTTAACACCAGTATCAGAGTTTTTTTCAATTAAAGGCCTAGTCTGAAAAAGGAACACTGTGACGCAGACTACGCACAAAAATACGATGACAAACCGCGCTGTTGCAAATATCGCATGTGTGCGCATGTGTTTGCGTGTGACTGTGCAACATTGCTGTGTAGAGTCCATCTGGATAATATATGAAACATGACGTAACGACCAACTAATCAGCGCTGAGATTTGCTCATGACCAACCAATCAGCGCTGAGATCTGCAATGACCAACCAATCAGCTAGTTGCATATATTAGCGAGATTAGACTGTAACAGAGTGCACGATATTCAGACTAGGCCTTTATCAACTGCGTGTACATGTGAGCATTCAACTGTCACAGTTTTTTTTTAGAAAACTTCAGTTTTTGCACATTTTTGTCTGCATTTCTGAAACAAATTCAATCACAAAAGGTCATTCTGAACAGAAACAACACACCATAACAATAAAATCATGTGAAAATTGGGTTCAACCTAAAATAATCAACAGACTACCTAATCATTCAAGCCCTAACGTCTTATAAAGTCCGAAAAAACAACAAAAAAACAAGAAAACAGGCGACGCTAACCAAAAGAAACATTTTTTCGCAGCAAACAACAATCAAAAATGGTTGTCTAAGCTCAATCCGACTATTCTAATCATCTTTGACGAGCGCAAAGCACGTCCTGCACGGGGCGTATACGCACATGTGATTCGGACGGTTGCAATACGGCTCACTGGAAAGGTCAAATCGAAAAAAAAACTCAATTTCGCGGCTTGAAACTCAATGAACACTTGTCTTCTAATGAAAAAGCTCATTTTGAAAATCAATGACAGTGTTCGAAACACATTTATTATCTCTGAAAAAAAAGATTACGCCGGATAAAGACAGAGAAAACAAAACTGACGGGAAAGTGTGGAAGCGCGTTCCGTGGTCGAGTCGCTTGTGACCGCCAAACTCCTCTGCGTCACTATCAAGGAGAATTCGATATCTGAAAACGTGTATTTTTTGTGCCACTGCAGCACAATGCTCCTTTTTTTGAATTGTCGCTTTCCCGCTCAGCGGTGTTCCAGTCTAGCAACCCGAAGGTGCCGAACTTCGGTGGCTTGGTGTAGGGGGTATGGACGGGTGAACGCCGGACCCATGGGCCTAACGTCACGACAGAAGGACTGGCTCGGAGCTTCGCTCTCTCTCCGGTGGGGACAAATCATCCGAGTTCCTAGCTCGACTTCTTCACTTACTCAGCTCATCAATCAACACATGAACAAAAGTTTGTATCACTGACCGTCCGGGCGTCAAACAGCCGATCTTGTAGTCGGTGAAGCTTTTGTTCGGGTGGAAATTGAACACGAAGACGATACCGGCTCGCTCGAACACGATCACTTTGTCGCCTTCGTGTTTCAGCGTCACGTAGCCCTGAATGTGCAATTCCAATTCAATCGGGTTGACGGTTGATCCAACTTGAAACACGTGGGATTTGGTAATTATGCTCTAAAGTTTATGAAAAACGGAACTTGCAACACGTGTGATTTGGTGAACACTTTTTGGTTCTATGGTTGAACATGGTTCTAAAGTTGATCAAACGAACAATTTTTTTGCGATAACAATATTTTGGTTTCGATTTCAGACGTTCTCGTGTGGCGGCATGGCACCGCATGCGACATAACGGTACTACAGTGCCATACTTTGTACGCAAGAAAATCAATAAAATAAACGGAATCGTGACTTCAACTACTCATACCGGTCCAGCCGAGAGCCACTTGTGCTGTTCTTCATTCGCATTCATCGTCGCGTCCCAGGCGTTCAGGAATTTGTATCTGAAATGTTCATAATAGTTGCAAAATCAGCTGGAAACGTCGAAAAAACAAAACCGAATTTCAATCGCACCTAAGCAGCTGATCATCCACTAGATTCCACTGCCTCCTGCAATAGTGATACGACTCATTGTTGCCGATACGCGGGAAGTCCAACCACTCTGGGTGACCAAACTCATTCCCTGAAAAAAAACAGTGAACAACGATCCGAACTGCTAAACGCGGCACAAAAAAAAAATACTATTGACAGTCGAACTCTAAATTATAGGGAATCAGCTGATTGGTCGGTGGTCACGTGATGCACGCTTTCTGTGGAGCGTCGTCTGTCGTCCTGCACAGAAGGCATGCATGCACGTGACCACCAGCCAATCAGCTGATTCCCTGTAATTCAGAGTTCGACTGTATGCGAAAACTGACAGTGGATAAAACTGACAGGCCGCCATAAATCCAAAAATACACTTTTCAAAAAAACGCTGAAAAGATGAACCTGACCCGAAAACCAACCCATGAAATTCAGCCAACCCTCGCCACCGAGCGCGTGCACCAGGAAACGGATCATTTTGTGCAACGCAAGACCCCGATCGATAATTGCACTCAACGGCGTCAACGTCGACATGTGCGTGTACATTTCTGTAAGTGCGCTCAGAATTTTATCCATTGTTTTATAATGGCTTATTATTATTTACCATCGCTTATTATTTTATCCATTCTTCACAGTTCGACCAATATCAGACGCATACGACGGATTTGGCCTGTGTGTCCCTCACGAGACGCGAACCGCAAATGCCCGCCCAGCACATTTCACACCGTCAAGCGGCATTCATGAAGCTGATTTATTTTCTAACATAGCTATGCGTCAAGAAATACTGCTTCATGAATGCCCTTTTAATTTCTGCAATCAGTAACATCAATTATCGCCCCCGGGGCCCACCGCACCTTTGTCCATCAACCAGAATGCGATCGTCTTATCGCCGACCAACGCTTGATCGTGCGACTCCGCATACGCGATCGCTTGCTCCCCGTAACGCCTGCAGAATTATGAATACCATCAGAAGTACCAATCAACGATCAACAACAAAAAAAAACGGCATCATGAAACACATTTTTTTCTAAAATCCACACCGATTCTCGAGCGTGTGCACAATATTGGCCATGTCCCATTGCTCGTCCGATTTGTGCTTCAGTATTTTGATCCAGACGTCCGGGATGGCCATCGAGAGGCGCGCGTCGAAGCCGACACCGCCCTCGCTCGTGCCACGGCACAGCGCCGGCATGCCGCTGACGTCCTGCGTTACGATACAAAGCACCATCGGGCTTGCGTTCGGATTGTGCTCACGGGAGGGCGCGTAAAGAGCGGCACACTGTGTTGGTGTCAGTTTTCCACGACTGCGCGGTCTGGCAAATTGTCGAACTGATGTGCCCGCGGTCGCCACGGTTTTTTCGCTTAACATCTTTTATTTTGGTCCTGCGTCTTAATGCGCGCATAGATGGGTACGCAGTCTCATGCACGACGCGGGAATTCAAAATTGGCAACGGGATCCGAGTCCCCTAAATAAGGTCGGGTCATTTAGGCTATTCTGAATTACCACATACATACAGATTAAAACTAGTTTCCTTTCACGTCCACAACCGCATTGAGTCGCAGATCTTGAAGAAAAAATAATACCGGTCGAAAACACCGCAAAACCAGTCTAGCACTTAGAGTGTCCGTCCGCAACCGACGCAGCAAAACACTGACGGTTCAAAGGCAACAGTATAAAACTCAAATTCGAAGTCAAATGCGACACTGAAAATAAATGCACTGATGTAGCCGATGGCAGTAAGCAATGTTACCTCGGCAATAGTGAACGCGTTCGGGAACAACTGATGGATCATGTCATTGGCGAGCATCAGATACACGACCGAGTCGATGTCCACGCCAGCACCGAAGTATTCGTTGTAGTCGCCGCTGAAGCCGCTTCCTGTCCAAGTGTGTTTAAGTCATAGTTGTGCAAAATGATGTGAGAAAAAAGTTCTCATATGTGTCATGTCAGCCTGAATAAAAATAACAAAGCAAGCCTTTGAGGTGTTGTTGTTTACATTTTCTGTTCCTGTCAAACCTCACTTGAAATTGTGCGAAAAACGTGCACGTTGGCTCGCTGTAGCGTTATGACTGGTCAGCTTTACTTAAAACCCCTGACAATTAGCTGCTTGCAAAGAATTGCGTTATTTTTTACATTCATATTTATGCTCATCAATTTACCCATTCCATGCGAGTGATACAGCATCGACGTGACACCGTCGAATCGGAAACCATCAAAACCGAACTCTGTTATCCAAAAGCGAAGATTCGACAACAGGAATCGCATCACTTCTAATCTGAAACAAAACTGGGATTGAACGAAAACTAAAGACGCATCCAGTGGCACGCACATGACTATTGACTGTATCTGGTTGCAACAGTTAATTTCACACAATTTCACAAGAAAAAAGGCTAAACTCTTCAAGCAATAACAGAAGAAAACATTCGAAACCCCCGAAATCACCAACAATCCAAGGCCATTTACCAACAACATCCACCGAAAACCAACTCACTCTGTATAATTGAACAGCCTACTGTCCCACAGATCGTGGTAGCCGCGTGCATTATCGTGAAAGTACGCGCCGTTGGTGCCGTCCCACTGGTTCAGCCCATCGGCGGTGTTCTTGCACGCATGACTGTGCACAATGTCGAGCAGCATGTAGATGCCATTCGCATGCGCTCTGTCGACCAAGTATTTCAGGTCGTCCGGTGTACCGTAGCGACTGTAAAGCGATGCCTTTTATTCGGCTTTTTTTTATTGATTTGCGGATCACACTGACACTGTAGAAGTTCCTGAATCGCTCTTCTCACACTCATTGTCACCGCTCGTGGCCTGGTGGTGGTGCGTTAGACTGCAGTCTGTGCAATCGAGCCCCGCCGAGGGGTGTATAGGCACTTGGATGACAGAGAAAACTCGATGGGCGCCCTACTCAATGGCGTTCTGTACGCTTCTCTGGGTTAGCCCTGGCTAAAAACATCGCCTAAAAATCAGAACAACAACAACAACACACTCAAACACACGCACAGACCTTGACGCGGCGAAAAACGATGTGACTTGATAGCCGAAACTGGCGTAGTATGCGTGCTCCATTATGGCCATCAGTTGGACGGCGTTGTAGCCTGACAACTTGTAAGTTATTATTGCAAGCAGTTTTGAAAACATGCGATTTTCTGCACTTCATTCAAAATTTAAACACAACACACACAAATGCAGCCGACAGTATCGAACGAAAGACCAATACAATCGATAAAAAAACAGGTTTCTTTAGATAACAAAAAAAATGGAGAAACTGCCGAACTCAATCAACTCAGAGTTGTTCCGACCTTGTTTTGCGATGCGCGGAATAATATGATCGGCGAAATATCGATAACTGCCGACACCGTACTCCTGCGTCGAGATGCCGACATGCGCCTCGTAGATGCGCATGCCCTGCGGCCGTGGCGGTGGCCGTACACGACGTTCGTAGCGTTGCGCGGGGTTGTAGAACACCTGAGACCGGAAAGTGAGATTGAGGTGTGTCCGTCGCACTGACGAGCCAGGGGGGGCACCGCGGTATATGCGTCTGCCAGGCGAAGCCCGCAAACAACGAACGTCGTGTATTGACGCATCTTTGAGATTGATGCAAAGAAAACATATCAATCGTCGCGTCTGTCCAAAATTGTCGCGTCTGTAGCGCAGGTGTAGGGCGTTCCGTCTGCCGTTCCGTTGGTGGAAAGTTCGAACCGCGCTGTGACAAGACACATAATGGAGAAATTAAAGTGACCAATAACAACTAATGGTCTACTCCCTCCATTGCCCGTTTCCGCCGGAGTTTGGTACCTTATAGTTTCCGGAACCGGTGCGCGACCGAATAAAAAAAAACATCTTCGAGATCGCGACAAGATATTGAAAACGGACTGTCCCAACAAGAAGCCCAACAAAAATCAGGAAGTTTTCGACAGAAACCAAATTGACAATGCTTGTTCGCATGCTATGGAGCCAAGAAAAAATGTTCATCTTGAATGACGCGCCATGTGATAAGTGGTGACACCGGTTGATTTCGGTGGCGGTTGAACGTAGCGCGCCCACGGTGAGAGGCGGTCGAGTGCTTGGCCGTTCTTATGCACCAGAATCTGGAATAATCAACATTTCCGTTTGAAAATCGGATGTAAAATTTCAATGTGAAATAAATCTGTAAAATTGGAATCATCTTTTTGTAAAATTTGTATCGACTAGCTAACACCTCTTAAATAAAAAAAAGCACCAATAACGTGTCACCTTCATGATGTCGCCATTATTGATGGCTGGCGAGCCGTCGCCTTTCGGCGGGATCACCAGTTCCCATTGGCCGAAACCGAGCTTCTGATAGGCGTGCGACTCGCGATTCCACTGGTCTGCACAGCGAAATGACAAATAAAAAAGGAAAATATAGAGCTGCAATGCACAGGTGCAAGCGACAATTCAAATCACAAGCAGCTCAATCGAGCGCTCACTGAAATCGCCCATCAAGTGCAGCGCATCAGCGTTTGGCGCCCATTCGCGACACACGATACGCCCGTCCGGTTGCACATTGATGCCGTATTGTTCGTAACTGAACGATGCAAACAAAAAAAACACATAAATTCTACCTTTTTTTCTTCAACGCACTACAAACGAGAGCTGTTCAGGCCAATTTTAGAGACAAGCCAAAGGTGGCGTGTGCATATACGGACCAAAAGAGTGACAATAAACTATGATCGTAATCAAGCTTGGATACGCAACTAGTTTATTGCTTGAACAGGTTCAATCCGTTCAACCGCTGTTATACCCTATAGTTTCTCATGCCGGAAAAATTGCTCGTTTTTCTCGTTCTTGTCTCAACTTGCAACGTGCACGCTGATTGGCTGCAACAATCCACGATCACCACCAGACCTCCGACGACCAATCAGACTTTAGTGCGCAATCGTACACGGCCACCTTTTCGTGAACTGCTCGTAGCCGCCGAACTGCCTGTTGATCTTGTCGCGCGTCCTCTGAAACACCCCGTAGCGTCGGTTGATCTCGTGCTGGTGCGAGCCGAGGTACCCATCAAGCTGCAGCAGCTTGTCGAGGTACGGCGGGCGTACAGGGTCACCGTTGAATTCCATTTTTTGTTTTGTCTCGTCGGTTTCAGTTTCAATTCCTGGACGTTCTGTAGGTGGAAAGTTCGAACCCCGCTGCGGACAAGCAACACAATGTGGAAATACAACCAAAATATAGAACAATAGTGATTCATGAGTGTTTCGAAATTAGGTGCAGACACTCAACGTGCAGGTATTCTCATATCTCATCAGTGCAGTGAAGTGGGCCCAGTGAACTAAAGTGAAGTGGACCAACAACATCTAATAGTCTACTCCCTCCGGAGCCGAGGGCAAGTTGGGCTCGGGGCAGAATTTCCCGTTTCCGCTGGAGTTTGGTACCTTATGGTTTCAGGAACCGGCGCGCGACCAAATAAAAAAAAACAAATTTCAGTAATCAGTAATATTCTATGATAGTAATATTGTTTACGATACGGCCAAGCAAAACCGCTTCAGATATCAGATCCTAGTCTGCGACCGGCAAACGACTGGCCGTGCGCAGACAGGCAACGCAGAGAAGCGCACGCATTCCACAAAAGTGAAATATTAGAAACAGACTTACCATAAATGCGATGATAAACAAACTTCTGCATAAATGACTACAATAAAGCAGATTCAAAAAATGGTAAAGCGTTTGCTTCTGTTTCAAACAGTGACAAACACAGCCACGACCAATAAACCTATCGAAACGGCTTTCCTTCCCGTTTGCGACCGCATTATTTTCTTCAAAATTGCACGAGATAACTAGATCCATAAAACGAGGCAATGTGTTTCACAGGGAATTAAACATAAACAGACAAACATTCAAGAACAACGTGAAATTTGGTCAAGAGCGTCAGAAAAAAGAAAAATTTGCCTGAAAACTCAGTTCATCAAAAAGCAAGACACGATAGCACAAATTGAATGAATGATTGATGGCACAAAATGAACTCAACAATTGATTGAGCAACCAATAACTAAAAGCACTCCAGAAAGACAACAAGTTTGAAACAACACTGGATTTAGATGCTGGACTGCAAGAGACTATCACCCAAAACATCACCGGGGTTCCGAAACTTTAAAGTTCCAACAACGTTCACTGCGGCGCGGGTGTTTGCGTGGCCGCTGCGGAGTGCGGCTGAGCGTGAGAGGCGTGCACTTGGGCGATTGGACGAATACGATCGATAAATCCAATCGGGTCACTGTCGGTGTCCAAGGCAGCGAACAGCTCAACCACTTCGTTCAGTCTGAACAATAAAACAGCACGCATGACACCGATCTTGACAAAAAGCGCTGTTTTGCGAGCGGAATTATAGAAACGGGAACCCAAAGTTGCTTGACAAAAATCGAAAAACCCACCGTTCGTACTCGCAGCGCCACTGTTCTTCGTCCGTCTGATCCCGTCGAATCTCGTCACCACGACGCAGACTAGCGTAGATCTAGGAGAACCGAACTATAATAATAATAATAAAGTCGATGTTGTAAAGTCAAAAGTCCTAATTACATCCGAGCACCACACGTGTGGTCGAACGTGTGTGCGGTGGGAGGAGCCCGGGGCGGGTAGTTGCTTGTGTTTGGATACACCATAACTGTGCATAACCGAGTGCATTGTCTTGACACCAAGACTTTATTAATTTCTGAAAAAAAAACTTCTGAGCTGCCACTTTATTTTCTACTCCTGACCTGATACCCCCGTTGCACGAGTGGCTCTGGCAGACCAGCCTGCAGCGCAGTGTACGCTGCATAGGAGCAATCGATGGTGCCATCGACGAGCTTGTGCTTGAAGACGAGCTCGTTGTTGTCAATCTCGACGTCCATTGTCTGCAACAGAACGGGCGTGCACGGTTTCGTCGAAGTTTCTTTGAATTTGTTGCAGCATGGTCGCGCAATCAATCACGCTCAGTGCCAGGATTCGTTTTGAAATTTGAATTATCATTTATGTGTTTGGGTACGGCTTCATATTTAAAAGTACAGGTACGGTGGAGGTGTTCCTCTTCTTCTTTAACACAGGAAAGAAAAAAATGCGAAAGCCAATTTCATCCTTAATTACCTTATCAAAAAGGCTTGGCTTAGGATTAGGAGCCTACAACGAAAGCAACATCCGATCGAAAATCAAAAATCATTTTTCAAAATCATTTTCAAATAAATACGAATACCGATCATGTATTTGCTGTCACGGTCGACTGATCAGCGAACTGCATGCAAGTGTATTCAATAATCATAACACGCGACTGCTTTGCACTGCCACCGAACCTTATAAGCGATCATGTCGGAGGCGGGCAACAACTGCAGAAGTGCGTGAAAGTGCGAACTGACGAACAGATGCGGACACGAGGCACCGCGACTCAGCCAGTACTCGACAGCGGCTGTCAGTAGCGACAAACCGACTTCCTATAACAGAAAGTTCATCCATGAAGACACAAGTAAATCACAAAAAAACACACAAACAAAAAACATTGCGCAGTCACCGTCAATGTTCCCTTGCCGAATTCATCCACAATCACCAGTGAACTGCCATTGGCGCGACGCAAGGCGCTGCCCATCTGGAAGATGAGAAAAACGGTCCGGGATTCGCTACTGGGCTGAGGAGACCTGCTCAATAGCAATGCGATGTTGCGTTTTGTGTACTGTAACGGTCGCAGCAAATAACGTTTGAAATCGTGTAATATCAATTTTTTAAGTTATACGACTGAATGCGTGTGCAGACGTGGAAAGAAAACTGGTTTCAATCGTTATGTGGCAATTCAAAGTCGCTTAAGTGACTCGGCCCTATGTAGGGAACTCGGATCACTTTACGAATTTTGAATTCCCGCGTCATCCATGAAACTGTTTACCTATCTATGCGCGCATTGAGTTGCGCGACCTAAATAAAAGATCATAGCATCCGAAAACGTTTGACGAAACACAAAATTCCAAACCTGGTGCATGTCTGTGGCAAACGTGGAGAGTCCATCGAGCACACTATCGACCGTGTGCACCCGAGTGAAGATGCGCTCGATGATGCCGATACGGGCGACACGGGCGGGCACGAAACTGCCGACGTGCGCAAGATACACGATGATGCCGACCTGTAGACGTTTGGAAATTGTTACAATAAGAAACAAACGCAAACTAACAGCGTTCCACAAAAACTGCATGCATTTTTTTCTGGCTGCGAGACTCAATGGAAGCACAGGCAGGACTGGCCATGGCTTCCATCAAAGCTGGACATGGCAATTCACAATTACTACAGTGGTCCTAGCGACTAGTCTAGTCGCAGAGATGAGACAAACCTCATCTCCACAACGCAAACGCATTGATACACCGCAGAAAATAAGAACCATAAAAAATATCATGCATTATTTTTCATTCAAGCATCACCTGTTTCTGGGGATGGCACACAAAAAACCGTTTTTTCATAAAAAAAATAAAAAAAGTTTTTTTCATAAAAAATAAAAAAACCGTTTTTTTCATGAAAAATAAAAACCAGTTGTTTCCATTCCAACCTGTTTCAAATACACACTCTTTCCGGACGCATTCGGCCCGGTCAGCACGTTCACTTTCGGCCAGCGACCACCGGTGCGCGTGTCGTTCGGCACGAAATGACCGGCGAGCAGCTCGACCAACGGGTGACGACCGTGTTCGATCTCGATCACTCGCTCGTCGAGCAGCTCCGGGCGGTGCCAGTCGAGCTCACGCGCTGCTTGCGCCAGCGAGATGAGGCTGCAAAAACGATGTACAGTCGCATTCGAAATTGTAGGGAATCAGCTGATTGGTTGGTGATCACTAGGGATGGATCCGAAATTTTACGGAATTTTCCAATCCGGCAAAAGCCCATTCCGGCCGGATCCGGCAAAAGTTTCCGAAACGACCGGAATGGCCTATCTCTAAAAACAGATAAAATCGTGACACCGGCAAAATTGCGCCGGAATTCGAAATTATAGGCGCCGGAATCAGCTGATTCCGGCTCCATGCTAGTGATCACCGTCCATGCATGCTTCCTGTGCGGAAATTGGTGCGGGTGTGGATTTTGGTTTGCACGTGATCACCAATCAATCAGCTGATTCCCTATAAGGTAGAGTTCGACTGTAACGTATTGCACGATAACATCCATCACCGATTGATTACAGCTTTTATGGCACGTGTCACACGATGATGACCAGCTGGCAACTACCGGTTTCTACCAGCCTGGCGCTGATTGCCCAATGTTGTCATCTGGTTGTTGTTATCTACCAAAGGGGAACGGTCAAAAGTTGAACACACCGCCACTGGCAAAGAAAACACGCTGATAAACACAAAAAAACAAACACATGGCATCTCATTCAAATGCAGCCACTATCAAACTGCAACGGCGTGTGCTCAAATGCACACTATCACCCTGCGTGCGCCTAAATCAAAAGACCCGTTCACGAACCAGTCCAATTTAGCGGCAGCCTGTACAGCCTGATGCAACGCGACACGTTCAGCACAAATGATCTCTTGCAGGCGTATCATCATCGAAGTCTCCATGTCAATGATCTAAATAAAAAAGTATCACACATAAAAAAGTGAACAACGAAATGCTGTGCAATAACGTCAGTGAATGCATCCAAACTGTGGTTGGCGGGGTGTATAATTCTTGTATCTTTTTGTCAGATTTGTTTATGCACTTGAGGACGGAATAAAACTGAATCAAGAAAAAAATTTGGAACGCTTCACGAATTTGCGTGTCATCCTTGCGCAGGGGCCATGCTAATCTTCTCTGTATCGTTCCAATTTTAGTATATGTCTATGGAATAGACAAAACACCGTGTTTTCAATTTTGCTTTTATAGAACACACATGCTTGTGAAACTGGAGGTTGCTTGGCTTCGTTTAACTTCGTCAGATTATAACATGTTGAGGTTAGGAGGGGAGGGAAAAATACACGCATGCACACAACACGTATGCTGCTCATACAGCACACGCAAGCAGTGAACAAGCACGCAGCAAAACACCTGGCCTGGCATACATAACAATACAAGCTCAACATAACAATACAATACGTCGATGTTCTGACTCCACTTTTCATGTCACCAACACAAAAAACTTTTGACCTGATGGATGTGGTCGCACATTTTTACCCATCATCATGAAAAACATCAGTGATTTTATTCATGTTTGCTAAAAAATGTCTCTGTGATCAACATAAATCTAATCCGAATGTCTCTGTCAAAGTAATCGGAACGCTGCAACTTCAGCGAACCTGAAACTTGAGGTCGCCGACTTCGGCGTCCATCTTGTGCATGGCGGCATTCTTGTAGTAGAACGTGTTGTTGCACGAGAACACCAGCCGCAGACCGGGAATGGGCTGCATCGCAGCGCCGGTAACGTCCGCGTTGCGATGCGCGTCGCGCGGCACGGTCAGCAGAAAACCGAGCTGCGTTCGCAAATGCGAGCAACGTTGAGAAATGTGAGAAATGTCGGATGAGGAACACTCCCGACTTGCATCGCTACAGCGGTTTCGCCGAACACGTGATCACTTCAAGCCCAAAACAGTATCAAACCGTTGGTGCGTCCAATGCTGCACGTTACAACCGTGCGAAGTATTCGAATACTAAAAAATTGCGATCTTTTCGCTATGGGCTGCAGGTGGTTACTCAGTACACCAACAACTCAGTTTCATTGTTCATCCGATGCACCCGATTCCAGAAAACTTTCCAACTTTCAACTCGCCTCACCATTGGCAAGTAAATCACGGAGCACACGCTGATGTGCTGGTCAAGCTGTTCGTATTGCTGCTCGGCCACTGCCGTCAACAGCATCGGCAGCTCGGCGTGCTTGCGTTTGACTGCAAAGCGGACGTCGATGTTTGACGTTTTTAAATGAATCGTCATAAATGATTGATTGATTGATTGCATGATTGGTGGTTTTATTCTATTCGCTGCACTTTTCGGGACTAAATTGAAAAAAAGCTAACTGTTATCGAGGTTTGCATCGACGCCCTCCTTGACCACGAAGCGATTTTCCTCCATCATGCCGTCAAAATCAACCTGCACAACAAGCGACAACATTGATTTTTGTCAATCGGTTTCGACAGAATCACCGAACACTTAGCCATTCTCTTACCAATGTGTTCATCAGTTCGCCCACCCGAATGAGGCCACAAGTGAATTGTGACAAGATCTGAAAAGGTACATAGCAAAGCTTTCCATCCACACTGCACACCATTCCACTGAAACATCCCACCCACATTCGGCAAGGAAGCACTGCCAATCAACAAAAAAAACGGAACAAAACCGCTGAACGCACATTTTGCAGCAGTTCACAATTGGTCGGTCGCGCTTTCAGCGTACTCGCAATGTGCATCGTGTAGTAAACGGACTGAAGGAAAATAAAAAAAACATTGCACAGTCTCATGTTGTGGGTCAGAGTGCAGTTTTGTAACTGCAGTTCGGTAATCACGATAAAAATCACAAAAACGAAAAACTTTACATTATACAAGGTACGCCAATCACCACTGGTCGCCTGCGAACTGCTGAGTCGCTTCAAAATCGACTGCAATAATAAAAACAATCGATCATTCAGCAAATCGAACCAAACTGAATAAATTTCATCACCCGTGACAGAAAACATAGAACAACAGAACTACAGAATTTGATACAGTCGAATTCTGAATTATAGGAATCAGCTGATTGGTTGGTGGACACGTGATGCGTGCTTTTCTGTGCAGGACGACCGACTCCGACAGAAAGCATGCATCACGTGACCACCAACCAATCAGCTGCTTCCCTACAGTTCGACCGTAAAGTGTTGAAAAAGGAAGAACAGACTGAAACCAAACAAAGTCGTGACACTTGCACATACCGTGCAATTGCGCACTTTACGCAGCGAGCGACTGAGCGACGTCGCGAGCTCCAGATTGCAGTCTTGCGTGAAGAAACTGATCGCATCCTGGCGTGCAACGAGCGCTGGTCGACTCGTGATCGGACAGCGAAACCAGTACCTGTGTGGGCAAAGCAAGACAGATTTAGTGAGCAAAATTATGGCCTTAAAACAAATTTTCTGGCAACTGTATGTGGAAATTGCAGTTTTTTAGTAAACTTCCCTCCGTACCGCAGTTCGGCTCGGCCAGGCGCCGACGCGCACCGGTTTGCGATGCCTGTGATGAAAGAAAGTGAGTTTTGTGACAAACTGCAAAACTGAAAAAAACATACATTTCACATGTCACAATTTTATTCTGAAGTAAATTTTTACAAGTGTTTTTTCATGACAGCTTTATCGTTATTGCAAACAAGATACGAAGAAACCCACCAAGAACACTGAGTCCTTCCTTGTAGCCGCCGGAGCGGCCCGCTTTGAAAACGGACGGGTGAAATTCGCGATGGAAAATTTGCAGCGCTCTGAAAATACTTTTAGTGAGCGGCAAATTGATTCATCGCAAATTTGGATACTCGCAATCGCAAAAATATATCAACCATAAATACGAACATTAATGTCGTCTCGTCGACTTCAACCATATTTTCGCTGAAAAGTCAAATATTGGCGTAGTGGAGTTAACTACAGATTCAACAATTTCTGGCGAAAAACCTAGACTCACACGATAAACGTGAGTACTCTACTGATTGGAGATTTGACAGAATAGTCTTCCAACTCAACGCCAACCCGTTGAGCGTCCAAGTATTTCAACAGGCCTCCGAATGCGCGCAGCTGTGGAAAGAAAGCAAATGACCGAAAGTGGTGAATGGAGAGTTTTTCAATTGTCAGTCAACAAAAGAAAAGCTTCAGACACTTTGCTTGGTTTCTTCGTACACCAGATGATAAAAGCTCGGCTTGGACACAAACCATGGCAACACTTTCCAAGTTCAACTGAAACGCCAATTGCAGTCGACTTTCGTCATCGTTGCGTGTCTCATCGCTCAGCAGTTGCATTATACGCGCTTTAGCCTCGACAAAACCTGAAAGAGCAATAAAACATCAAGCAGCCAAAAACCACCAAACGAAATATTTGATAAAAATTTTGATGCAAAATTAAAGGCTAAAAGAAACAACATTCCGCGCTGACACAAAAAGCCGTTCAAAGGAATACATCGCCGAAAAACCGCCAAAATTGTGCGAACCATAATAGCTGCTCGCAAGCAAATGCAACATCGGCCTCGGCGCGGCGTTTTCCGAATCGGTGGCACAACGCTGATTGGCTGTCAAATCAGAAGCAGTCGGTTGCTCATCAAGATTCGGTTGTTTTGACGCTGAATTGTTGTGCGAATCAGCGACGTCACTCGTGAGCTCGCTTGTCGTGTCGAACGCACTGGCCGTTTTGATCGGTGCACTGTCCCAAATGCCTGAATCGTTGGTTCTTTAGTGGTTGTTTTTGCGTTTTTTGCGCGAATCTTATCGGGCAGACATTTTTTTTGCTTAAACCAGTGTTTTTCTGTTCTTGTTTTCTGCATGAATAAAACCGGTTATGTGATGAATAAACGATACAATAAAACCAAGCCATTCTGCGCCTCAAATGCAGTGGTTTTTTTCAGTGAAATGAATTCCAGTAGAACTCTAATTTATAGGCTAGCAGATGTTTGGTCGGTGGTGATTTCTGTGCAGGCATTGCTGTAGAGGTGGAGTCTGTCCTGCACAGAAAGCCTGCTTCACGTGATCGCCAATCATTTCGAGTTCGACTGCACGTAAATTAGAAAAAAAACACGAACAAGATTGCTTCAGTTCATTCAGTACTCGATCGTCCTGTCTGCCAGCGGTGATGACCAAGGTTGGCTCAACGTGACGGACCACTAGAAAAAGACGAGAAAAGACAGTAAGCTAAAATAGGCATCTCGAATGGAAGAACCTCGAAGTAAACATCAAAATTTGAAACCACTCCATATCAATATTATC